>WBMZ01011918.1:0-111880 GCA_013400975.1 Atrichornis clamosus
CGGGGCTGAGCGGCTCCGGCCCCACCGCCCCCCGGTACCGACCCCACCGTCCCGCGCCGGGACATGCCTCGATAGTGCCCCCCCTCTCCCGGCGCAGCTTCCTCCCGCCGGGCCGGGCCCGCACACCTCCGCCCCGCATGGCCGGGCCGGCCCCGCCGCAGCCCTGAGCCGCCCCGTGCCTACGCCGCCGCCGCCCTGCCCCCGAGCCCGCGCTCGGCCCGTTCCCCGGGGTGCAAGTGTGGGACCACGAAGATGTTCTCGGCCCTGAAGAAGCTGGTGGGCTCGGACCAGGCTGCGGTCCGCGACAAAAACATCCCTGCGGGGCTGCAGTCCATGAACCAGGCGCTGCAGAGAAGGTTCGCCAAGGGAGTCCAGTATAACAGTGAGTCGGAGCGCTGGGCCGGGGGGCTCGGCCAGCCCGGGGGGGAGGCGGGAGGCCCCGTCTGGTGCCCGGAGACCGCAGAGGGGCTGGGAGTGCGTGTGCTTTCCTTGTGCACAGAGGTGCTTTTACCCGTGTTCGCACAAAGCCAAGTTTGGAGTTAAATGTTGGAGCTCGTGGGAGGAGTGAGGGATGGGAAACTTTTTATCTTCTGGTGCAGGACTCGGGACCCGCGGTGCAGGAGCGTTCCTGAGCGCTGCCTGCCGGCTGTGGCATAGGAGAGAGCGCCTTGTACATCGATTTGTGTCAGTTCAGGCATCAAGAGGGTGACTCCCCTGAGTCCGTGGGTGACCTTCCCTGCAGCCCAGGATAATGGTGTTTATAATTAAGCTCTAGTGGTTATATGATAAGAGTCTATTAAAAAGCTCAGCCCTGCCAGGCTTTAATAAAAGGTGGGCAGTGAATGCCTCTGTGTGCCCTTGGTACATCATTTCATCCTAACTGTCTTTTCTGCAACTGATATATTTGCTCTTTTTTTCAGAGAACCCTATCAGAATTCTTTTCCTCTCAATATTGATGCTTAGGGCTGCGTTTTTCCTTTGGAGCTCAGTAGGTGCTTCTGAGTGAAGGTGATTTCTAATACAGTATTTCAGGAGGGCACTGCAAGTATGTGAAATACATCCCAAAGTAACAATTGTGAGCCAGAGACAGCAGTTATGTCATCCCTGCTGAAAATAGAGCTGGTTCCAGCGAGTGCTGTGAGTACCAGCTTGTCTGTGTGGATCCAGGCAGGCAGGGGAGGCAGATTGCAGAAGGCTGAGAGATTGGCAGGTGGGGAAAAAGACTGATTTGGAAACGTGGCACTGGATAATTCCTGTGAAGGCACACATGTTGGAGGAATAGAACTTATGTTGGATCTTAGTCTGAAACAGAATGTGATGGAGAAGTTAGCACTTTGGGGTTTAGGGTGTTTTTTGCTTTGTTTAATGTTGTGGCTGTTGACTGTGCTTTGGGACTGATGTTTTGAAGTGCTCTGCTTTACTAGGGAGAGCATTTGGTGCCTTTATCTTTGGCATATCTGCAGGTACACCAGTGGTGTTTAATTTATAAATTTAGTGTCTTAGCAAGCTGTCCTGAATGTGAACAGCAGCAGTGTGATTGTTGAGACTGGATTTCCAGTGAAAGATGGGGGTGAGGATGAAACTGCTGCCTTGGAATACAGCACTGCATCCTTAAAGACGTACCTGGAGATCTGCTGTTCAGAGAGACTTTGTGTGGCCACAGCCCAGAACACCTGCGTGCTGCACTGGCATCCGAGTGTCTGAGATCAGGTAGCTAATACCAGCTTGTGAATTATGTAAGAGGCAGGAGTTGACTTCTCAGACAGGGGACGTTTGTGCTGTGGACAGTAGGGATCAGCTGCATCCTGCTGGCACAGCAGTGGATGGAACCAGCTCTGTTCCGTGGTGATTGACTGCTTTGTGCCAGACCTGGGGATGGGTACCTGCCTGCCATTCGTGCAAGGCCAAAAATGCCACCTGTAGCTTCGCTGCTTTTTGTCTCATTACTGAAAGCCTCAGGAAAGGCTTTTGGTTTGTGCTCTGTCTTACCAGGATTTGTGTTCTAGTTACTGCTTTGTAGCTGGAATAAAACTGCAGCTTTCTGTCACTGCCTTAAGGCAAGCTTTCCAATCTCCATAGTAACTCTTCCCAGCATCACTGTTATATAATATTTATAGGAGATACAGGCTGGCTTACGAAAGGGCTTCCAAGTACTCCCTGTAGCCATGGCACTGGGTAGTGGGGAGCTATTCCAACATGGTGAGGTGATCTCAATTGGAGGGGGGCTGTGAAGGAATGTCATTACAAGGGCCATTCCTTGGGAAGGGCAGAGCTGCAAATCCTGTCACTCCTTTCTTGGCAAATCCCTGGCATTCAGCAGAGGAGTGCAGGATGTGGTTTGGAGCCACCGTTAGCACACAGACCTTTACGATTCCTCTGTTCCCCTGGAACTGCCCAAACCTAAACCAAAGCGCGCTGTCATGTCTTGTTCTACAGAAATGTTTTGTTGCTGCATTAGACCACTACTGATCCTGAACTGAAGCCTGTTTCCTTTCTAGAGATATATTTGGTGTGCTGAGAATGCCTTGGGGTTTTGCTGATAAAGTGGGCTGGGACACAGGCCTTGTACCTGCTCTGGGTGCCTCACTGGGCTGAGAGCAGCCCATGCTGTGCCAGCCCTATGGCTTTTAGGTACGTTTTGTAACAGACAGCCCCTGTTTGAGGTGATGCTGAAGGCTGTGAGGTGTTTTAATGGCACTGACAGCTGCAGACATGGTGTAGAATGGAGCACTAAGTAGAACTCAAATGATTTGTTTTGATGATCTCTCTTGTAGACAGTCAAGTTTTCAAAAGGAAGAGCATTGCAGGGTGGAAAGGTTTAGATTTCTGATGAAATGATGGGAGCAGAGGCCAGTACCAGCCCTCGGTAGCAGTCATGTCCTGTGCTTGGGACATGCTATTGCAAAACAAAAGCATTTCCATAGTGCATTCCAGCACACACACTCTGTACCATCTGCATGGAGCTGCTGCAGTTTGTGTCCAGGTAACACCTGAGCACTCAGAAGGCATGGAACTGAAAATGGTGGGTGTCTGTGCCATGTATGTCATGGCTGGAATGTTTATAGGAACCAATCTATGTGAAAACTTGCCCTTGTTTTCCTGCTTGGGATAGCCTGACCCTGGATCAGGTGTGCTGCGTGGCTGTTCCCAGGGCTGTGCTGGCCCCAGGAGGGAGCATGGCTAGAATGAGGAGGAGGATGTGGGTCTCGTGCCTTTGGCAGCAGTGCTTGTTTGAACAAATTACAAGACCAATTCCAGAATGTAATTTAACACCAGGGTACTCAAATGGGACCATTTATGTAAGTCAGTGATGTGCAAACAATGGTTCTGGCTGGGTGTTCCCTGGGAGTTGGTGATCAGGGACAGGAACAAAAGACATGGAAGTGCTAAAGGTTCATCCAACCTCTTCCCTAGAACATGGAACACCTGCTCTGGCCTTTACCTGCTGCATCTGGTGTGCACCTGACTTCACAAACCCCACTGCTGTGTGCCTGGAGCACAGGCTGAACAGTCAGCAGTGCTGGGATGCCAAAGGCAGTAGCCGCAAGAATTCCCCCCACTCCCTCTCCTTACTACTTTTCTGCCTAAAACGTGCCTTAAAAGACAAAACTTAATATGGTGTATCTTTTTAGTAAGCATTATAGTCCTTTTGTGTTGCTTTAGAGTCGTAGGTCTCAGGCTCATTGTTAAGTATTTTCATTCAGCACTACTCCCAAAAGAAAGGCTTCTCCTGTTCTTGCTACTTCCCACCTTCTCTTGTTTTCTCACGTTGACACAGGTGTTTGAGCAACATATGCCAGCTGCACTTTGCCTGCTGCTGGCCTGTGCCTGTGGGAAATGTGTTTGGGAGGGTCTGCAGAGCAGATGGTGCTGCTTTTGGCAGCAGAACCAGCTCAAAGCATTTCAGCTGCAGTTCCAAAGACCTTAATGAGAACAAGGTTATGGCCCTCTGTATGGGGTTATTAGTTTGGGGATCTTTGCTGCAGAATCCTAGAGGAATATGGGCAGAGCTGGGAATTCCTGATTTCTTGTTCTGAGTTGGTCTGAGACCAGTTCTCTGGACCTGTATCTTCACTGCTCTGCTTCTGTTTCCCCATCTGGAGAATGGAAATTAGTCTGGTTTTCCTGACAATATGAATAAAGTGATTTGTTTAACTTTTTCCTTGCCTCTTGATCTATTCCTCATCCCTACCCTTCTTCCCACAGATAATTCTCCTGTCTGCTGCAAACCTATGGCTGTTTGCAGTAAGTACTGATTTAACTTCAAATCAAGATGAGGCAGCAGTTGTTACTGTCTCTCAGGTGACAGCACAAACCCCACCTGTAATTGCTGCTCTTCTTCTCACATTCAGCCACAGCCCAGGCCTGTGACGTACTGGCCTGGCTGTGCTCACTAGGCTCTTCCTGCCTTTGCAGGTGCCCCAGCAAAGCCCCAAATACAGACTTTGCTTTGCTAAAAGTGATTTGTGTCACCTGCCTTCTTTCCTGTTCTGTTTTAAAGACTTTTTCTTTCTTCAGGAAAAGAGTAAGTGAGAACTTGTGCTCTATGTAGGAGAAGAGAGGTGCTAATGGGGAGTGCTGGAGCTGGAAGGGGCCCCTGGAGCTGTTCAGATTGAGCGAGTGGTGCCACAAGCACCCTGCATTGGTGTAAAGTGAGCTGCTCAGGTGTGGGGGGGATCCCCTTGCACTCCAGCCGTGCCTCCTGTGTGCTGCTCATGCAGTGGAGCACTGGAGCTAGAGAAGAAAATGGAAAATGGATAATGTCAAGGTTATTTTTCAGCCAGTTCAGTTTCTTGAGCCAACTCCATGTGTAAGTGCATAAAAAACAGTGTTGGCATGAGGAAAGTCCTGGGAAGGTAAGACTGTCCCTTCTGGGGAGAGCTCACAACCACATCATCTGGAAGTGGCCTTGAAAATGCACCTGGAGAGCAGCCTGACTGTTTAAGGAAGGGTCTATTTGTCCCTTAAAATTCACTGGTTTAGTATCCCATGCTGCATTCCATGGGGGAACACGAATTTTAACATTTTAAGGCAGGCAGTGAGAGCATTTGGAAAGGTTTGGCTTTGAAATGGAATCTCATTCTGCCTATGCCATGGGCTTGCTTCATGATCCAAAAAATTGAAGCAATGCTCCATTGATTGTTTCAGCATCTGTAAGTAGGAAACAGAATCATACACAGGGTGACAGGAGATGCAGGAACTGGTTTGTTGTGTCTGCAAAGATGTTCTGGGACCTAAGTCAGCCTGTAAATACTACATTCATTTTTGCCTTTAGTATCCGGATGCTGTGTTGGTAAGTAATTATAAAAAAGAATAAACAGCTCTGATAAAGAATAAACCTCTCTGTACAACAACAAAAGCACAGTGGAACTGCAGCACTTAACAGAACTCCTCCACAGACTTTATATATCTTTAATCTTCAAGATGACCTCTTCAGTTCTTCTCTGAAATGCCTGCAGCAGCTCCTGAACTGCAGCAGAAGGCAGCCTTCTGTCTCAGATCTCCTTGCCCAAATGGTGATGCACAACCTAATGCTAATCACCTGATTGCCATTAGATGTCTGTGAAGTTGCCCATTTTCCCGGGCATCATAGCTCCAAATCAAAACAGAAGCATAAAAATTCAGCTTATGTTTTCCAGTAACCATGTGGTTGCCAGTAAAAACAAGGATGGTATTAAAAAAAATAAATACAGTGTAACAGTAAGTTTAGAAAATAACACATAGTGTTTTCAGAAAGAACAAGGCAACATTTGGGTTCACTCTGGAAAGTTCATTATATGAATTGCTACAGTTTTTGCTATTTTGAACACTTACTTTCCTTGGAAGAGTTGTAATGTTTCTGTTTAAACTCAAGCAACCAGCGCAAGGGCCTGGTGACAGGAGGTTGTAGCCAGGTGGGGGTTGGGCTCCTCTGTCAAGAAACAAGTAACAGGAGAGGAAATGGCCTCAGGTTGTGCCAGGGGAGGTTTAGGTTGGCTATTGGGGAAAATTTCTTCACAGAAAGGGCTCTCCAGCCCTGGCACAGGCTTCCCAGGGCAGTGGTGGAGCCCCCGTCCCTAGGGGGATTTAAAAGCCACATAGATGTGGCACCTGGGGATGTGGTTTAGTGATAGTCTTGGTAGTGCTGGGGGAATGTTGGAATAGTTGATCTTAAAGGTCCTTTCCAACCTAAATGATTATGTGATTCTTTTCTCTGAAGGAATGAGAAGTGTTTAAGGAGAAAAGGAAATTATAGAGGTGGTAATGGAAGGAGGAGCCTGGCAGAAAAGGCCAGCAAGGGCAGAGTGGGAGTAAGGGACAGGGAGAGATGGCGAAGGCAGGAGGGCAGGAGGATGTTGCAAGTGGGTGATTTAGGTCACTTAAACTATCACAGCAGCTATATGAGAAAAAGTGGTCCAAATATGTTGTTCAAAAAGTGTGACTTGACAAAGGTCGATGGCAAAGTTCACTGTTACTGGCCACATGCATGAAACACCCAGAGGAAACTCAAGTTGGAATTGAGCTGGAACGAGTGACACAGAGACCTTCCTTTTGGGTCATGAGGCTCAGAGGGGACGCCCTTTCTAAACTCCTGATGGAGCTTAGGTGCATCTGGGTGCAATCGTAGTCTCAGATTTGGGCTTGGACAGTTTATGTCTAATGGAATTTATACTGAGTATCAATTTTGTTAATATTAACTCCACAAGCCATCAGTCCCTTAATGTGGATCTGTTGGGGTCAGGGGTCTCTCTGCCCTGGGCAAGGAGGGCTCTCTTAGTCCCGGGTAAGGAACCTCAGACCTAGAGAGGTATCCCAGTTGAGGGGCAGTGACACTGGCAGACAGTCCAGCCACAGTTTAGGCAGAGCTCGGATTAGACTCCTCCAGAGATCTGTCATGGATGAAAGGTCTCTGCCTTAAGGAGAAGCTCAAGAGGCTTCCCAGCTTCAGGGGAGGTCCCCACCATGCAACCACACTTCTGGGCAGGGAGAGCTGAGGGAAGGCTCACCCAGGCTGTCGTATTGATGGGATAACATGGGGGCTCACAGTCTTAATTGCATTCGATGGGAGGGTGTGCAGGACCTTGCACCTACATCTTTCTTTGTTCCTTGATAAACGAGTCTTGGAAAAGCCACCTGGTATTCTTGTGTTAATCCATGATTGGTGTGGTGTTCCAAGCTCCTGTACACTGATGGTGTCTGTGTCACCGCTCCTGTCTGGCTTTCCTAGGTGAATTCTTGGTCCAGCTTTGGCTTGGGCCTTTACCTCTTTTGAAGCCTGAGCCAAACTACTACTGGTTTATTTAAGGAGTCAAGTGCATCCATCACAGAGCAGAGGCTCAGCTGGCTGGAGTTGTGCAGATTCTGAAGATTCAACCTTGCTGTTGGTTTTTTCTGCTGAGCTGATGTGAGTCACTGAATAAACACTGATTTTAATGACTGAGGCTCATGTTTTCTAACGAACCCCATCGTGCCTGTGTAATATGGGAAGATTAATTACATCTGAATAATGCTTGCAGAAACTTAACATGCTTTTCGCAGTGTTCTTCAAGTTCTGTTTAATCACTTTTTTTGTCTGCTTGCTCTTTTCTCAGTGAAAATTGTCATCCGAGGGGACAGGAACACTGGGAAAACCACACTCTGGCACCGACTGCAGGGGAAGAAATTTATTGAGGAATATATTCCAACTCAGGAGATCCAAGTCACCAGCATCCACTGGAATTATAAAAGTAAGATGGAAGAGGGTGGAGGGACTGACAGTCATGTGACAGTGCCTTGAGGGAGGAAATTCCACCGCTGCCTCATTTGCTTCTTTCTTCTCTGTCTGCCTGGGAGACAAAATGGTCTCTCATCACTCTTTTTAATTCATTATTCATAGTTTCTCAGTCATGTTTTTAATTTTGTCGGAAGCTCTATAAGTGCTAAAGAATATGTCTGTGGAAGTCACAATTCAAGGAAAGTTTTTAATAGGTGGTCTGAAGTATTTGAAATATTTGTAATATGTTTGACATGTTAATGAAAAGGGGTTATTACAAAAATCTGTCTCTGTGGCCAACTCTGCTTTGGGTGTTACTGTGTTGCCTAGAAGTGGATAGCATGGTGCAAACTAGATTTCACTGATGAAAATATAAAGAGCATCTGGTAACCGGGATAGATGATGTTTCAAAAATTAATGTAGTGCTATTAGCTCTAGGCTGGCTTACTGAAGCACAGAAGTACCAGTGCCTTTTTTAAGTTCTTTCTGGAGTCTGAGCGATCAGATATGTTTTTTAATTTTTATTTTCCCCACTGAAAGTGGCTGTGAAAGCCCTGCACCCCACCTAGAGAAGACACTGCAGGCACTGAAATTGCATAAGGCAGTGATTCAACAGTGCAGTAAGTCCAGCTTTCAGGTTGCTGATCAAGAATGTCACAGCCTTGTGGGATGAACTGCTGATTCAGTGTGAAATTGCCCTGTAAGACTGAGTATGCTGTACAGGAAAGGTCAGGAGTTGTTTGTCGTTATCAGACATTGTCCATCTGCCCCACTGACCTGTTGAATCAGATACTGCCCAACTCCTCCCAGCTGGGAGAACATCCCCTGCAGTGGGGTGAGCACCAAATTGAGTGCTGTGTCTGATTCACCACCAAATTTATATTGCCAGGTGATACCACGATGGCCAAGTCTCGTGATAATGCTCATGAAGCCACAGGGTGTGTTCACCAGCAGATCTGCCATGGTCACACAGTGGTGTTTGCCATCTGCAGCCAAGCCTCTGGCATGATGTATGTTGGCTGTGGCATCCTTCCCCTCGCTCCTCTTCCTCTCTCTCAAGATAGCAGCACATCAGTTACCGAGGAATGAACAGAGCTTACAAGTTGAATGATGGAAACTATCTCCGAAATCAAATTTGAACGCTGCAGCCTAAACAGACTTAGATCAGTGTAAGAAATGAAATTCCTCTTTCCTAGATAGCCGAGTGTAGAGAATGCACTGAGTGTTAATTGTGGGTTTCTGCAGTATCATGGGTTAAAACATCAGAGTTGGATTTCCTCTCAGTATTGTAACACAACACTGTTGGTAGATACAGCCTGGGGGTCTGGCATTTAATTCTAAGAGGCTTATTCATACCTAACTGTATCCATGAACAGGTGCAAAATGCCTGTACATGCAGAAAAGTCTTCGGAGGAAGATCCAGTCATCTCACCTGTGTCTGCTTTTCTTTCCCTGAGCTGAGGCTCAGGCACTGCTTTTTCAACACAATGCAGTCCTGGGGTAGAAAACACCTACACCTGAGGCTGGCTTTGCTGTGTGGTGAGACCACAGGTGTATAGGTTATTTCTAGTGCCCAGTTCTAAACTTGGTGTGCTGGGTTTCTGTAGAGCTCCCTGGCCAGAGCTGACAGCACTGTGCACATAACTTGATGGGCTTCTCTCAAGGTGAAGTGCTGCTGAGCTTGCCTAACTACCTGCAAGGCTGTACCCAAAATTGTGCCCTTCATTTGGGTTTCTTTTACTTTGTAAAATACTGTACTATGTTGGTAATAATTTCCAACAATATAGGAAATTTTCCATTGACCTTAACACTGATTTCAAAAAGTAACCCCCATTTCAAAGGACATTGTAAGGTCTGTTTCCTGCTGTGAGAACTTTCCATCCAAGGCAGGTGATGTGGGCCCTCACAGCAGTTGGTCCAGATCTAAATCCCACCCTGTTGGCCAAGTTTATCTGTAGAGGAAAAATAAAGTTTGTTTTTCCTGTGTTCATGCTCTCAAGCTACCTTGAATAAACATTATGAGGTAGTTGGCAGCAAATATTTATAGATGTTAATTAAATCACTGTCAAATATTGAGGGATTCTTACATTGCCTGGTCTTAAAAGAATTACATTTTAGATGTGGAATGTAGCACCTCCAGAAATTTTATACTGGAGAAATTAATAAAGGTAATGGAATTTGAGTTATTTCTTCTTATTCAGAATGAACAAAGTTGCTCTTCTGTGCCAATTGTAATGAATATTTGTAATTTTTGTATCCAAGTAAGGAGTTACCACTCCTGACCCTAAGGAACACATTTTTAGATTATGCTAGTCACCAATTTTATTCTTTGTTTGACAGCCTCAGAAAGGGAGTCTAAAATAAAAATTGGCAAACAGTTGTATTCAAATTGTTTGAATGCCTCAGGGATGGGAGTGAGGGGTGGCAGAGCTGCTTTGCACTGTAGGATTTGTGATCCAGTGCATATGAAGTGAATTCTGTCATTGAATGAGGGTAAAAAATACCTGAGGGCCTGTGAGTTCCTGGTGGTGAACCCACCCACAATGTAATGATTCTTATTTTTAAATGAGGTTTCTTGTAGTTGGAGCCTTCTCATGGCTCGCCATCGTTTTCTGGAAAAGCAGTGTTTAGTGTGCACTGACTACAGAGAACCTGGCCAAATAGCAGCTGAGGGCAGAGCTTTGGAGTGCTTTGATCCATGGTTTGTGCTAATCCAAGTTAGGGAGCTGCAAGGATAAATTGGCATTCTTTTTGCATCCACAGAGCACCTTTGGGTGAGATGCTGCTGGGTATGAGTCACACACCAAAGCCAACACGGCAGCACTAAAGCAATTATCCTCTTGCATGATCAGGATAATCAGGAATGACACTAGTGATGAAAAGTAAGAACTTCCTGGCAGTGGGCTAGCAGGGGCATGTGGAAATACAGTTTTCTTGGATCTTTTGCAGTTGTTTTCTTTGAGAAATTCTGCCTTTCCCCTCAGATTAAAGGGGTGTAGCGCAGGTCTGGGGGGGTCAGGGGGTTCAGCTCCTCAGCTGCCTGGGAGTGCTGCTGCTCAGCAGGGTGTCAGTTCAGTGGGAATCACTCAGCAGGCCAACACATCCTAACTGAGGGTGTGTTTGGCTCCTGGGAAGGAGGTAGAGTGCTCAGGAGCACCATGCCAGGCACGGAGTCACCTCCTGGGAGAACAGTGCCTGGCACCCCAAGGGCTCACTTCTCTGAACTGGGTTCAGAGGGTTCCAGCCTCTCCACAGGAGCCCCTTATTAGTGCTGATGTTCTGCTTCACAAGGTACTTCTGGAAAGAACAAGCAGCCTCCTGGGCTCCTCCTGAACCCCTGCAAAACCTGGGAAAGACAAACATCTCCTACCCTTTTCCTTGGTTGTGGAAAGGCACCGGGATTGCCTTGCAGCTGCAGGGCAGGAATTTGGTGGCAGGCCTCCACCAGCTGATCTGTGTCCCAGCACCACAGGGGCACGGGGAGAGCTCCTGCAGTGCCTGTGCCTGGGGGGAGGAGCTGGCTCAGCTGGGTGCCAGGTAAGTGACTCAAAGGTTGGACTTTGGATTACTTGGCTTGGTTATCTGTAGAAGTATTCAGGGACAGAGTTAAATTCGGGGAGTGTAGTGGTTTGAGCAGAAGTTTTTGGACTGCAGGTGCTGTACTCTCATGTTCTTTCAGTCCTGTGAGGCACTGCCTGGGCTGACCAGGGGAAATCTCCTATTCATCCAGTGCCCCCTGCCCAGCTGGCACAGGGGAAGATCAGCAGGAGTTAGTGTGAGGAAAACAGAGGCTGGTTTTGCTTCATGCATAAATGTAAAAAAGGATCTTTCTCCAGAAGCAAAGATCAAAGTTTTCCTTTATTAATAATCTGTCTTTACAATATTTTGAAACATTTAATTAATCCAAGAATTCTGTATAGAAAATGTTTCCTGGTTTGACCTTGACACTTAGCTAAACTCTCATGCCCTCCTATGAGATTATTTTCTACTCTGAGACATTGTGCTCCTATTTCAATGCTTCATGTTCAGAGTTGCTCCAAATGCAAGCTTTTGCTTCAAAGCCTGTGACATTTCCAAAAAGCAGCTGTTTCTTGGAACAACTTCCTGAAAATCAGACTGCTGATTTGGATTCTGTGAAAACATTGAACCATAGCTGCCCATCCCTCATGCCACCCAAATGTTAAGTGGCTGCCTGTGGGTACCAG
This sequence comes from Atrichornis clamosus, assembly GCA_013400975.1. Taxonomy (NCBI): domain Eukaryota; kingdom Metazoa; phylum Chordata; class Aves; order Passeriformes; family Menuridae; genus Atrichornis; species Atrichornis clamosus. Next base: position 11,938 of record WBMZ01011918.1, read on the forward strand.
CAGTGCCAGTCACTGGAGTTAGAATTTTGCATGTCTTGCTTCAGATTTTAGCAACTCAGATATATGTTGCTGCTTATAATTTATTGATGCTGCAGCTTAATAGGAGGCAGAATTGCTAGTGAGACCTTATTTTTCACAAAATGCACCTGGAAGTGTGCAGAGAGAATGCATTTCTGTAGCTGCAGGACCGTCTGCACTGGTTGTCACATTTACATGGAAATGCTGTTAGTAAGGTTGATCTTCCTTAAATATGTATATTTATTTTTCCAGTTTTATGCCTTGTTTATAAACCAGACTTTATCCTCAAAATTAGCTTTCTATCTTTTTTGAAAGGCTATATGTAAACCTCTGTATGTTATGAAAAGAATCTGCACAAAATACTTAAAACATGCTTCAAACCTGACGTGAACCATCAGAGAAATCCAGCCATCACTTACATGGTCAGGGGTATTTATGAAGCTCTTTAGATAGCATGGTTTTGGTGGACAGCTTGGAACTTCAACAGCACACTGCCTTCTTGTTTTGGTTGAGTGTTCTTCTTGCACAGGATTTGCTTTTCTTTTGACATTCCTCTGCTGCTTTGACCACGTTGGCTTTGGGTTGGGCTCTGAGTGATGGACATTTTACTGAAACCTTTGTATTCTATTGTGCTTCTAGCCACTGATGATATTGTGAAGGTTGAAGTCTGGGATGTAGTTGACAAAGGTAAGATTTATAACTTTCTTTCTAATGGAGTTTCATTGTTCTTTCTCAATTTTAATTAAAAACTGACATGGAATTCAGAAATACCTGCTAAATTCTACTTTAAAAAAAGCTATGTGTACTTATTATATCACTTCCTGAAAAAATATGGAAAGGAAAGGTGAGTCTCCTATGCTAGAACACCTTATCTGGAATCTGCACTTCAGATCAAACCCAGTGCTCAGAAGCAGTTGTTTCACGTGCTCATGACAGATGAAATGCCTGCTGCTCAGTGCATTCAGACTCTCTGAGCTTTCGAATAAACTTCATTTTCTCTCCTTTAAAGTTTCCTGTGTGTTTAGACAGATTCTGAGTTCTTTGTTCTGGTTATAAAAGTTCTTGTTGAGCTGTTTTTGTGAAGACCTGCTATTGTTAAAGTGATAAAACCATAGCTACAGTGGGTAATGTATGCAGGGGGGAAGGATGAAAGAGAAGCCAATTACTTAAATTCACTTAGGACAGAAAATGCAATATGTACATTCCAAAACATTTTCTAAATGCTTAGCCAGGGAAAGTTTTATGATATATAAATACACTTTTCATCAGTTTTCAAGTGTCAGAGTATAAAGTTCTGTTCTATAAAGAGTAAATCCAAACCCCAGACCATCTGTGAAGACACAGTCTGAATGCAGTGCAGACTGGAATGCAGTGGGATCTGTTCCTGGAAGGGAGTTGGGGTTCCCATGTAAATCTCAACAGCCCATTCTGTAGCCCCAAATGCAGATGTTGTTTGGCTCCTAAGAGGCATTTAGTACCAGCCAGGCTCCTGGTGTAGTGTGTATGGTAAGGAAGGCAGCTGTGCAGGTGAGCAGCTCTTGCTCTGTGGGTTGTGCTCCTTGTTTGGTGTCTCTGTCTGTCAAATCTGTTGACCACAGTCATCAAAACTTAAACTTGGAGTGTTTGCCTGGTGCTGCCTTTCCTGCAGCCTTGGCTGGGATCTGCTGTCAGGCATTCCTCAGCAGAATAGCATCTCAGAGGCACCACCTGTGCAACTTACACTTGTGTTACACCAAAACTAAGACAAAAAGTACCAGGGAGCAGGAAAGGGAGAAATGTCATTTTTCATGCTAGTTGAATTGTATTCAAAATAGTGAAGAAAAAAAGGCAGTTAGAGGTAGCAGCTCTCGTTCAGATGCATAATGGAGCCTTCAGGCTAAACCTGAGCCAGGAACTTTAAATGAAAATCCTGGACGCTTTATCTTTTTAGTGTTTTAAGCTCCAGTTTTCACAGTGTAGACAAAACCTTGCTTAGGCCAGAGTTACTGCTGAAGTCAGTCTGATTACAGTTTGGCTTTCAGATTGTGGAGGGCTGGAATCTGAGCAAAACATCTGTGTTCTCACTGCCTTGCAGCTTTGGTATGAATAGATAGATATTTAATTTGGGAATCATGTGGTTCCAGCATTTATTTCTGTGAATAGCTTCTCTGAGCAGAGTCATCTTCTCAACTAGAGACGTGTCATTTTTTTGGCAAAGGGGACAGCATGTGATATGTGCAGATGTTGATAACGGCTCTTCTGATCCTGCTTTCGTTTCTGACAGCGGAGCCTGTGTTACAAATCTCAAAGGACTCTCTTGCCTTCACTTTATATTCTTTTGAAATAAAATTCATTCAGTTAAGATCCATACTTATGGACCACAGAGACGTATTTTTTTTCAATCAATTTTGCTCAATCAGTGCAGTATAAGAATCAGATCATCATGATGATCATGAAATCAAATTCTTCCTATTGCCATAGCGTTGTGTATTCCTGATAAGCACAACTTTAAGAAAATGTTTAAGAAATATTAACCATTAAGTGCTTGCTCATATCTAATTTTCATCCTAATATTATCTCATGACATTTTTGTTTTCCTTCTGTATGCCTAGGACAAAAAATCCTCCTGCGTGATGCTTTGGGTGAGAGCCACACTGGACTCTAGACTTGCAGTAGCAAAGTATCCAATGCTGCAGTAGCATAGTGCTGACAAGACCTGATCCTCCTTTTTTTTCCTTGCCTACCAGATCCTGGCCAATGTGCATATTTAGAGTTGGGCAGAATGCTGCATTTACTGGGCTGAGTTTGAAACTGTCAAGAAACACATGTTCTGAACACACATTTCAACATAAAGTTTTCCAGGCTAAATTCTTTGGCCAGTGTCTCCCCATTTCCTTGTTGGAGGAAATTAGGAGAATTAGATGTTGGAAACGGCATTGAAAGCCCTGGTGTGGGTTATAGTTTAATGAATAGGTGTGTCCATGAACTGCAGTTTTCAACTTCAGTCGTGTAAAGCAGCTTTGAGCTCTCCCCTGCTGAGCAGTGCTGCTGTTCTGCCTGTCATGGGGGTACTGGGGGGATTTGCAGGAGTTGCACCCTGAAAACTTGATGTACATTTCTGGGCTGAAGTTAACAGTGATTTTCCTGAGCAGTGTTTCTCCTGGTGCTCCCCAGAAGTGTGCTCCCTGTCCTTGCTGGTTCAGCAGTGTGTGTTTTCCCTTCAGAATCCCCTGGGATGCAGGAGGCAGGTCTGCCGGCCCTGCCTGGCTGGTGACTTAGCTTGGTGTTGTTTATATAGCATCCAGATGATAATTTGGAAATGTGGGGAGGTTTGTTGTGAAAGCTTAAAAGCTGTGAGGTTGGTTAGTGTGGTGAAGCAGTGGGGAATGGCAGCTGCTAGACTGTGCTGCTCATCTTGGCTTGTTCTTGATTCTTTGGGATTCTTTTCTTTAATGTGCAGATTCCCTGGAGTCCAGACTTCCCTGCTGCCTGCTGCATTCTCCTTGGGCCTGCTCAGGGAGCTGGGCTCATGTCTGGAAGGATGCCATTTGTTAAAGTCTTCCCAAGTTGAGCTTGCCCTCCAGCTGTGGATTGTGTTGGATTTTGTGTGGCATGTGTAGTAAATACCATCTCCTTTGCTGTTCTTGGAACTGACAGAATACAGGAAAGATCTCACTCAGCAAAAGTCACAGTCCTGACTCATCTTTCTGGCTTTGCAGCAAGTTGTGTAACTATTGCAGGTCATAAAGCTGTAACAGATCCTGAATGCAGAGAAGCTGCTTGAATGCAGGCAATTCAGGAACAGTTGTGAACTCCTGTCTTGTAACTTTTGCCCCTTTGGTTCCCACATCTTTCCCCATACCTTACTGAGGGGATCAAATAATATTTTTTTCTGTTGCCCCCAGAATAGAACGAACTCTTTCCTTTGTGTTGGAGATGCCTTTCCTCCTTACTGCCTCTTTCCCCGTCTCCCTCCCAGAGGTGTGCTGCAAGAAGGAAAGATCAGAATTCATATTTCTGTTCTATTCAGATGTCCCAAGTCAGATAACACAAGGGATGCAAGTATTCCAGAGATGTACTTTTGACTGGGAAGGAGAAGCAGCTCCCTTGCACTGTGGACAGCATTTGTTGGCAAGCTGTGCTGAATCCTTGCTATCCTGCAGCAAAACTGATGGTACATATGGATGCAGAGACTCACATCCTGATCACGACCCTAGTGTCCAGCAGGAGCTGTTGTGTAGACTTGGGGGCACTGCTGCCAAGGGTATTTGGTGCCAGTGTTGCTCTTATGCCTGTAAATGAGGAGCAGCCATCATTCTAGGGAGAGGACTTGAGCCATTGCAGCGTGAACAGCCTTGTTTTCTGAGTGAGGCTCCTATATTACACATCAATACAACCTCAAATTCTGGGCCTCATGCATACAATGACACAATCCTCGCTGTGCCCTTGCCTTTACAGGCTGAATTACATCTTTTCACTGCATACGTCTTGTCTTTGTGTGATTCGTTCTGCAGTTTGGGTTCAAAAAATAGAGCCTGTGCATGAATCTGTACACACATGCGCTTTTCAGCTCTGTGACTCCTTTGAGATGACCTCCTTTGCAGCACTGAGGAGCAGTGTGCGAGAATATTACTCATTCCTCTGGATACACACAGAAATCCATGAGCAGGGAGAGGTGTACGGGTTGTATGTTCTGTCTCAAAGCATTGACTATAAATGTGCCCAGGTTAGGCAGACACCTTGATTGCTCAGGATGGGAGGAATGATGGGAGAGTATTTGTGGTTGCTTGGGCTTCTCTTTTAATACCTAGAAAATTAGGTCATGCTAGGCATAATTTAGCAGTGACTGCAGAATTAGCAATGCTTTGATATTCAGAGAAGCCACTCAAATGTCATTGACTTGAAATGAATTGAATTGAAGTGGGAAAAGACATGCATGGCCTAGACATCCCACACCTTCAGCTGTGCTGGGAAAAATCAGACCCCATACTTGGATCCCTCAGGGAAACACATTGCCCAAATGAGGCGGGATCAGGGTTAATATTTCTGCTACTTTCAGATATCAGCAGTAAGATGATTGGGGCAAACATGTAGCAGTGATGCACAGAAGCACCCACCAGAATCTCCTGCAGCATTAAAATTTTCCTGAATAACTGTATTTTTAAACTATTTATCCTTGAGCTATGTGCCGGAAAAACAAACACTTTGTTTCACATGCAGCATCTGGCAGAACCCTGAATTTCATAAGCGATTCAGCAGAGTTAAGAGTTGGTGGAAGCTATTTTGGTCCTCAGTGTTGCAGAGTCTTTTACAGAGTCAATGGGAGGGTTTTTGCAGGTGTGTCTGAGCTGCCAGCACCTTCTGTTGTCAGCAACACAGGGAACTTCTAGAAATGATGAGAAGGAATTCCAAGTCGGTGCCAGTATAATGTAATTAACTTGTTGTTATTTAGATTAGGAAAATACAGAACAAAGTTAATTCAGACATACAGTTCTTAACTGCTGTCAGTAACATGTGGGAAATACTTAGTGTCTGTAGAACATCACTCCTGACCTTGCAGGGTTATTCTTTGTGCAGCGGTTATAATTAATAAAACTCTGGAAGCTCTGAACGTTCAGTTTAAGCAAATGGACAGATTTTTTTCATGGTATGTCCACACTCTTTGGCAGTAGGGGACAGAGGATGTTGAGACTCTTGGCAGTTCTTAAAGCTAAGTGTCTACACCAGAAAATCATGTCTGGTAATCATAGGTACAGATACACCTGTCTGCTGACACCAGGCTGTAAGATTTGGAGACAGGATTAGAGTATCACTGATGTGACCCAAAGTTTTCAAGGAGCCTGAAGTTTAAAAACACTGACTCCTTTCCTGGGGGTGCTGAGTCAAATGCCAGTGGTACTTCAAAATATCAGTTTGTGAACTTACCAAGTGCTTCCCTGAGCTGTAAAGAAAGAGAGAAGCCTCAGGGGCTGCCCTTTAACTGCCTTAGAGAAAGCAGATGAGTTGGAGAGAAACTTGTAGATTCCTTCAGGTGGGACCATGGCTGTGGGACTGCAGGGCAAGTCTCTAGAGTGGTTTTCTAGTGTCTTCTCCAAATGTTAAGCCTCTTGTACTTTTCTGGAAGCTTAATCAGAGCTGTGCCTGTCCTCTGGTTTATTTTTGTGTGCTTTGGGTCCATTTCCTTTCTGCACCCTCAGTGGTGATGCCCAGACCTGACCCTCTGCCTTTGGAGCACATGAAGGCTGTATCTGTCTCCACAGCCCCCTTCCCACTGCTGATTTGATTTCACTTGGACTTCCCCTTGCATAAGTTCTGTTTGTCTTTGGATTCCCTTACTGTTTATTTTTTAATAGACTGGCTGGGATTCTTGACCAGGGGAGCTGGGATTCTCCAGGAAGGCATGCCTATCCCACCCCTCCTCATCCCTCAGGCTTACAGTAGAAATAGGATCTGCTTTAAGGTCATGTTCAAACTGCTGTGCTCATGTGCATACCCATCCTGCAGTTCTCTGCCCAGTGTAATGCTTTTTTTTTTTTTTTTTTTACAATTCTTTTTAAGGAAAATGCAAAAAACGAGGAGATGGTTTGAAACTGGAGAATGACCCTCAGGAGGTGAGTCACCTGAAATGCAGAGGTCTGCCTCTCAGGGGGAGGGCTCTTGTCCCCCTTTGGTCCATGGGGACCAAGTTCTATATTTGTTTCTGCTCTAAGGTTGGACTGGCAGGTGGGTGAGGGGCAGTGGGATCCCTGATGCTCTGCACTCTTTGCTCTGTGCATCTCAGCCCTGCTCCTGCCCTCACCACAACTTCCCTGCTGCTTTTCATTCTGACCTTGGGAATGACTGTGTGCCAGATGTTTGCTCAGCAGCTGTGTACCTGTCTGCCCATGGACAGAAGCAGAAAGTCCTTTTGTCAGGGCCTTCTTGTGGAACCTGAAGAAGTGACTTGATGCCCTGCTCTGGCCGCTCCTCGGAGCTGGGCTGTTACCCTCTCACCAATGCCAGTGCTGCTCAGGCTGTGTGGTCAGAGGAGGAGAATTTTCCTTAAAATATTCTCCTATGGGAAAAGCCTTTATGGGAACAAGTACCACACCTGCTTCTTCCTTTGCAAACATGAGTGCGTTTTCCACTCCTGGGAAGTGAATGAGAATTGTTCCAGAGACACCACATTCCAGCAGGAGCCATGGAGACTGAGTTGGGAGCAGTACTGTCTGGACTTTGCAGCATGCAGAGCCCAAATGATGAAAAGCCAATCAGGTACTAATAAATCCTGTCAACCCTCCATGGGAGAAACAGCCTCCTGGTTTTGGAAACCAGAAGCATTAGGAGTGCAGCCAATATCTGGGTGAGGAAAGCTGTTTCCTCTGTCCTCCGCCCTGTAGCTTATATGGAGTTCTCTTGCCAACACAGGATTTGGGAGCACAGGGAAAAGGGACAGGGGTGGGTTTTAGCATGTGCTGTCAGAGACTGTCATGTGCTTGACATCCTGCTCCTGTGGGAAATGGAAGCTGGGAACCACCAGGTATCTTATTTCAATGATAATGGTGTGAAATCCACAGATACTCCGTATAGTGGCTGTCACTTGAGAAGGTTTGCCTATTCAGCACTGTGTCTGTTGTGTTCTGTACAAGCTTGAAGTTGAATCAAATTATTTATTGCTTTTTTGCCTTTATTTCCTCAGGCGGAGTCAGAAATGGCTCTGGATGCAGAGTTCCTGGATGTTTATAAGAACTGCAATGGTGTAGTGATGATGTTTGACATCACCAAGCAGTGGTAAGAGACCTTCAGTGGCACTACGTGATTTTCCCTTGTTCAGGCAGAACAAGTGACTTCTAGATTTCCAGATTCCCAGTTGGATTTGGGAGCTGATAACCAGCCTAATGAGTTGAAACATGCTTGTATCCCTTAAAATAAAAGCTTTATCTTGTGGCATGGCTTTTAATACACTTCTCTCCTGGGCTTGTTCCAAACAAGCATTGTCCCAGTGGATTACGTGCTGTATTTGCTGATATGCTGCTGGCTGAGTCTTGATAATTAGTGCTATCGCAGGTGCAAAGTGCATGTTACAAACCCCTGCTCCCCAGAACACAAGGGAAAAGGGAATGCTAGTGAGAAATTCCCAAGACGACGGGTATTAGTAAGGATTATTTAGAGGCCCCAGGCTGCATTAATGCACAGAAATAATGAACTGTTCATTTTGCACATCTGAGGAGGGTGAGAGGGATATGGAAACCAGAGTGGAAAGAGGAGGGGATAAGAGCTCCTGCTTTATATTTAAGCTGGTGTTGTACAGGTTTGGTATGGGTCAGCGAGCTTATGGACAGCTGATGGGAGGGAATCCTTTTCTTCTGCTAACCCCACATGGTTTTCCAGGACTGAGGGCAACATTGCTGTAGGAGATACGAGGTTTCTGGTGAAAGTGGATTATTGAATTTGTCAAGTTGTTTTTGAATTAAGAATGATCCAAACATATTGAGGTTTAATATATTTCTCTGAGGGGGAAAAGAAGCCACAGACTTGGAAGGATTGTGGAAAAAAAAGTCTTTGGGGTTTTTTTCTCTGTGATTTGTGCATGAAACTGCTAACAGAGGGATGTTCCCACTCATCTGTCTCTCTCCCTCTCTCTCCCCGCTCTCTGATGAAGGACATTTAACTATATTCTGCGGGAGCTTCCTAAAGTGCCGACCCACGTTCCCGTGTGTGTGCTTGGGAATTACCGGGACATGGGGGAGCACCGGGTCATCCTGCCTGGTGACGTGCGGGACCTCATTGACAACCTGAACAGGTGAGAGGTGTCACCTGGCAGGGCAGCAGCCCCCCCTGCTCCCTGCCATCACCCACACATAACGGTGCCATGTGCATCCTGTGCCCTGGGCCTGCCCTGGGGCTCCAGAGCTGCCTCAGCAGTGTCTGCTGACACCACGGGCTGTTTGGTCTGGGGACTTGCTCTGGGCACATCGTGTGCTGTATTCCTGGAAGCAGGAAGTGCCTGGCAGCGTGTGCCCTTCAGAAGTGCTGTTCCCAACAAGTCATCTTCATTCTGGATCATCCTTCTCTTGTGAAAGAATCCTCTCCCTGTGGCACAACTGTTCTGTGCTCCAAGTAATTCAGCTGCAAGAGAGCCAGCCAGTGCAGCTGTGACTTTGCTGTCTCTGAGCATCCCCACGCAGCACTCGCTAGGCATGGCCAATTCACACCTCCCTCACCAGCCAGACAAGCACTTCCCTTTTGCAGGGATTTGAGGTGCTCTGTTATGCAGTATAACATAGTATTTATTGGCCAAGGTTCAGTAGATTTTACCTTTTAATGTAGTTTTTTGTTTTTAAGATACTTTTTTCCATTTTCCTCATCTCTTATTTGTTTATGCCTGTGTCAGGCACACAGAAATGGTGTCAGTTTTAAGACTTAATCCATAATGGAATCATTCTTTACAAATTCATCTCTACATATGATTTTTGTCAGTCTGACTGTTTTTAAAACCAAACCTTCACTGAACAACTTGTGCAGCTTTGAATCCCCAGTTTAGGAAACCAACATCCCAGTGTCCTAGCAGGTTATTTCTTAGCTTGTCAGGTGCATGACACTGTGACACACCAACAGCCACCTTCTGCCACCCTTCAGGGGGAACAAAGTCAATTTTGGCTGTACACAAAACAACAAGTCCAAGCAGAATGATCCACTGGGCTACATTTGAGGGTGGGGGCTGGCTTTGGGGTTGCTCGTGGTGTGTGATTCAGCCCTGTGCAGTGTGTGCTGGGTACAGTGTTCTTCTCTCTGCTTGGGACAGGCCTCCCGGCTCCTCCTATTTCCGCTATGCTGAGTCTTCCATGAAGAACAGCTTTGGCCTCAAGTACTTGCACAAGTTCTTCAACATCCCCTTCTTGCAGCTGCAGGTAAGGCAGAGATGTTGCCCTCATGTGCTGGTTGGATGGGACAGATTGGATTTGCTTCATCTCTAAGGCAGGAATTTGGTATTTGAGGTTTCTTTTGCTGTTAAGGGATCCTGAATAGATTTTGGTTTCATTAGAGTTGGTGTAACAAAATTATGTCAGAGCGTTGGTGCCTGTGACTTAAACGTGTCTCTGGTTGTGAGAGGACTACTCTGCTCAGTTCCCAATGTTGACCCCTGGAGGAAGGCTCCAAGGGAATGAATAACTCTGGCATGAAAATGGCATCCAGTGGTGCAGTTACCAAGTCAAAAATGTTGCATACACACATTGGTTAAACTTTGGATTTCAGTTCTGTTCAGTTAAAACTCAGATGTTAAGAGAATTTGCCATAATCTGAGCAATTCAGGAAATTCTGTTTGCTGGAAATCTTTGCCCTGATGGTAAAGGACATTGATTATGAGATCCATGTGCTTGGATTCTGTTCACATGGATCCAATCTCATATTTCCTTCATAACTGAGGATTCTTGGGAGGGCTGAGAGGAAAGACAAAGGCTGAATGGGCAGAGAAGGGTGGGATTCTCAGTTTGTAGGCCTTTAGAAGAGACCCTTCTGGGGCGATCCTACTAGGGTTCCTTGGGATCAATAGTTACACTTTTTGAGGGCACATATGATGTTGTGTCCTTGTTTTCTATTGGATGGGAAAAAACACAGACAGTTGATCTTAATTATCTTTCATCAGTAATTGAAGTGTCCATGTGTATTTTTATACAAATAATCCTCACTGAAATGCTAGTTCAGAAGGAGCTCAGGTAAGTTAGTGGATGTTACCATGTCCTCAGGCTACAGAGCAGAAAGAACCAGACTAAGATAATTGAATATATAAAACCCCAGTAAACAAGTCAATTTCTTTTGAGGAGGAAGCTGTGGAAATCTGAGCTACAAATCCATCCTGCTGCTCAGTGGAGAAGACTGAAACCTGCCTGCATGGTGCTGGTGAAATGTTTGGCTTTAATCTTGACTCCCATGGCAAAGGGGTGTCTGGTGGAAATCCTGCAGAACTAGTTCCCAGGTTATTTTTGCTGGTTTTGTAGAGCTGTCCTTTTTTTCTCCAGTAGATGTTGATAAGAGACAAAGCCATCAGCACAGTCTTCCTGCCAGAGTTGTTTCTGAAAGCTATTCATGGTGTTACTGATAATAGCCAGTGTATGCCAGGACTTTCTCTGACAAAGTTATAAGCAAGAAATTCCTAAGTAGCATTGGGCTTGCTTGGAAACAGCTTTAGGATGTGAGTCTTAGGGGACCTTTCATCTAAATGTGCTCTGTACAAGTAAACGTGATCTACTAATCTGGGACTGAAAGCAGTTAGGACACTTTGACAAGGTGATTGTCTTCAAAGCCAGGGAGCTTCTTGGACAAATCTTGGTCTTTTGGATAACAGAAAAAATAAATCTCATATAACTTTTAGTTGTTTGGAGAATCCAGTGGTGGTTGCTTAGGAGAGGTGAAGGAATGGGGTGACCAGCCCACATTTCTTCTGCTCAGTGGGCTCAAGGTTCCACTCAGAGTAGCCCAGAATGTGAGGTGCCACATAATTAGACTCTCACATCCTGTGGCTTTCATGTAATTAAATAATTCAGCACTGCAGAAACAAACCTGAGAAGACTTCTCCTTACAGTTTAGTTCCCAAAATGTGCAAGGGGATATTTGGATGGACACATGCAAACCATTCTTGTAAATATGTATGCTCTGTTCTTTGTACCTCAGCACAGAGGGTGAGAGCTGAGGTTGTCCTGTGCCTGTCATTCCAGGAGACCTGCCCAGCTTTGCCTTTAAAACAGCCACGCCCAAACCAATTCCTGCACTTCTGTGCTCATACAGGGATTGCAGGCACGCGTTTTGGTGTGCATTCTGTCAAAAATCCCAAGGGAGGGTCCCCATGGAGATGGCTTATTTCAGTTCCCTACGGTGTGCAGCAGGTCCCTGGCCTTGCCATTCTGTCCCAAAGGCAGGCGACACTGCACATTTGGAGGCTTTTGGTTGCTTCCACCCAGGTTTTGGGGCTTTACTTGATGCCAAACTTCAGCCAAGATGGGCTGCATTGGTTTTTGCCCCTCGCACCTGAGCCTCAGGTTTATGAGCAGTGCCTCATGCTGCTCCACAGTAGCTGGCTCAGGGTACTTGACTGCTCCTGGACACTCTCTGGGGATCTTGTGTTGGAGTGCACAGGGACCAGGGCTGGCCCTGATTAGCATCCAGTGCAGCATGATCTGAAATTTGTAGGAAAATCACAGCTAGACTTAATTCCTAAAGGTTCTGCTTATGCCTTCAGAGATCCTTGCCAGTACCAGACTCCAGAAAGGAGTCCTTTCCTTTGGAGCAAAGCAGGATTAAAGGAGAGGGATGCTGCCAGGTATGAAATGCACGTAGAATTTAATCAGCCTCAAAGGTTTCTGTGTCCCTCAGCCTACCCTCCACAGCTCTCCAGGGCAGAGTGGTCCAGCTGTATCTGGGGTCCCAGGCTATCCCTCAGCAGGGTTGGTGTCAGTGTGTGGTTTCCAGTGGCACATTCCCATGCTCAGTTTACAGTCATGCATCTTCTGTGGAGAAAGCAGGGGCTGAAATCCATACCCCTAGTACAGAGCACATTCCCTCTGGCAGCCTGAGCTCCTCAATTATTTATCAGTTCCTTTCCAGGGGCAGGATTGGCAAACCCGGGGCTGCAGTTTAGCTGTAGGTATTGCTGGTGCCCACAAATGGGATCAGGTCACCCAGGCTGTGCTGGAAGGAGACAGGATTCTGTAGATAGCTGAAATTGCCTTTTCCCAGGAAGCCCTTGCAAGTGGCTTTCAGCCAAAGCATTGGCCTGTAGCACATGATTTATTCCCTTCTTTGGGTCATTGCTAAAAATAAGCTGTTTCTTTAATATTTTAATAATCAGCATGGTAAAATACAATTTACTTTTTGAAGTATTTGGAAGTCTGTTATTAGTGATGAATTTTTACAAAATTAATTGCAACTCTCTCTTAATTATATCTATATTATTGATGTATTGTGATCTGTGGTAATTGAAATAAATAAAACTGGTGTGTGTCTCAGTGCCAAAGTGTAAGGCAAGGCACACCACTTGTTTAATAGAAGTCATTATCAAAGAGCCTAAGGTAAGCACTGGAGAGCAGGAGCCCTTCTGTCTCTGTTTGTTCAGCTAATTTGCTCAGCATGTATTTCACCTATCTTAGGAAACTGGGGACAAAGAAACAGCAGACTTGCCCTTTATTGTCTCATTTTGCTTATACTGCATGAATAATATAAAAGGATGACATCTACTTCTGACATCTTGATTTTCTTGAATCTTGAATTCTAAAATCTAGAATTTGAATTCTGAAATCTTTATTAGTACTTCTGATTAGTGTAGCAATTTTAAATATGAATAGCATATTTTGCTGAATCTTTCTTGTCTGTAAACCACAATAAAGGGAATTGGCATTAAGTAATGATTTTGTAATTCCATGCATACATGTTAATTGAAGTCAAGTTTCCATCTGCAGAGAACACTTGAATATGATGAATAAAAATTACTCAGCAAAGAAAACAGGGATTGCTCACAATGGCAAAGGTAAACATGAAGAATCTATATGCCTTGGAAGCAGTAAATTAGCTGAAATGGTCATTGAATGGTCAGATTTCAAGAAAGGCTGTCTTCCAGTAAATTAGCATGTTTAAGTGTTATCAACTGTGATAAATCACCTAGTCTTATAATACAAAATAAAAATTACTTAAACCTTTCTTGCTGATTTCACTCATGGTAGAATTTGATATAAATCAGCTGCTCCATGGAGGGGTCAGGCTGTGCCCTGTGTCTTTGGGACACAGCAGTGTAGTGTGGTTTTTATGAGCCAGATGAGTTAATTGCTCTTCAGATCTGCGCAGTGTCTTGATAGCTTCAAAGTTGTCACGTCTGTGAAACCATAATGCCAGCAGTGTGTGCACATAGAGACTGAACACCAGTGCAATCACTTCATGCAAATGGTTGTCTTCTCAGAGGGATTTTATTCTGGGAATTATGTAGTAGATTTCCTTTTGGGCTCTTAATCTGATGGGATCTTTCTGCAGTGAGTATATGTGTTGTCAAACAGGGAATTAAAAATTCACCATGGTTATTGATGCTAGCCTTCAAAAATACTTGTCAGAGCAAAGCTTAAACATACTTGAAGGATAAGGTAGTTATAAAAGCAAAAACCTTGGCAGTTTGAGGAAGCCTGGGGTTTCTCTTCCATCTCCTCCTGCCTGGGCAGAGGTGCAGCCCCAGGGCACCACAGACCTGCTGTAACGGGGCCTGTGCAGCACTGGGAGGCACCAGCCCAGCTCAGCACAGGCTGTCTCTGCTCCTGTCCATAGTGGGAGAGGGAGGATTGATACCTTCAGGCACTGAACAGGCTTTTGACTCCAAAATTCGGGGGTGAGCTGATTGGCATGGCCAATGCTCAGAGCCTCCCCAGGAGGTACGTGGGGTGCCAGTGTCCAGCTATGCCAGCCAGCTGTGCCTGAGCAGAGGGGATGGGGCAGGATTTGTGCCACTGACAGCTCTAGTCTTGTCCAGGGGATCCAGAAGGATGTTTCTGGAGGAATGGATGCTGTGTCAGCCCTGCAGAGCCACAGCCCATGAGCCCTTGGAGCAAGCTGTGCCCGTGCAGCCTCAGCCAAATGCCTGTGGTTATTGATCTCTCCTTGCTGCCGTCTGGATGGCGGGAGGAGGGAGTCTGTTAAGCCAGCACTTCCCCGCAGCTGAGGTTTTTGTTTGAGTTCTGTTGGAAATGTGGGGCTCTGGTTACATTAGGGAAACTGACTTGCTTTATTGCCTGTTTGAAATGGACTGGGGTGTCTGTCCCCCATCTGTGGGACAGCAACTGGAGGCAGAGGGGCAGGCACTTCTGAAATATCACTGAGTTCACAGGTTGTGCTCACTCATGCACCCCTACAGAAAAGGAAAATTATTGGGAGGCTTTGCATCGGCCGGGTCCTGCTCACAGAGGGGCTGTTTTAGCACAGGGAAAATCAAAGGCCTGAACGAATGGGTTGCACAACTGATCCCCACAGGAGCTGAATCAGTTCTCCAAATGGAACTGGTGATGTGGTATCTGAAATCACACATTATTGATTTATGGCTGAGAACAGCTCGCAGAACAAGGTGCTTCTTACACACAGACTTTATGGATTATCTACTTTTGCTTGGCTTTCCCTTTGTGCTATGTATTTAAATGGACACCATGAGCAGGGCCAGGGCTCCTGTGGAAGGCGTTGCTGTGGTGCAGTGGTGACACAGGATCTCAGTGCACAGGGATCTGTTACAATGACCCTTCCTGCTCACACCCAGCTTGTTTTCCTTTCCTCAGAGGGAGACGTTGCTACGGCAGCTTGAGACAAATCAGCTGGATATTGATGCAACTCTGGAGGAGCTGTCAGTGCAGCAAGAGACTGAAGACCAAAACTACGAACTGTATGTCACTGAGCTGTCTTTTCTAACTGCTTTGGGTGTCACATGAATGTTGGGCAGCCCCAGCTGTGGCATGTGGCCAGGTTGAGGGGTCTAGTGAGTAACATTTAGGGGTCCTTTGGACAAAATGTTACTTTCATGTGGCATCACCTGAAATCATGCACCTGGGGATTCCTGTGAAAGGGTCTGGTTCCTGTAGGGCAGGTGGAGCTGAGCAGCACACCTGGAGCCAGCACATGCTGAAGGGATTGTAGATAAAGTGCTGGAAGGGGATATTTTCCATCTCTCAGCTGCTCAGCACACAAGTTGGTTCTTCCCCTTCTGGTTGTTGGATTCCTGTGTATTGTGTGTCTTATGATAGCAGAAAGTAATAGCAACACCTCCACTGTCTTTTAATCCCTTTGAGCACTTCTAATTTCTAATAGTGGCTTGTTCTTCTGCCCTGTGTCTGTCTGTGCCCTAGCTGTGTGCTTGGCTGCTTGGAATGGCATTTGCCAGATTTAGCCCCACAAAGGCAGTACACCTGTAGCACAGTGAACAGGAACCCATATTCTGTGAATTCCCATCACAAGGCCTTCACTGCAGTGGTGTGCAAGCCAGAAAAGTCAGCCTCAGAATGTATTGAAGAAAGATTATTTACAGGCAGCTTTATCTGGAAATTGGAATCTATGATTATGAAATAATTCATGCACAGGCTTTTTGACAAGCATTTTTCAGACCAAGTTTCAAGTTCTGTAACCTTGTTCAGCGTGTTTTCCTTGGAGAGCATTGAAATACCCCAATGCACACAAAGCAGTGCAGTTTCCAGAGTGTTCACCTCATTCCTCTCCTCAGGGACTAGTTAGTCTCCTCGTGCCTTCAGCACTTCTCTTGATGTCCCTACTCAAAAGACTGGGCTGTGTGGGCTGTGCTTTCAGATGGTTTTCCATGCTTTTGTTTGTACTGTTTCAGTAATGGGAACATACTTAAAAGAATCAAGAGTTGTTTCAAATTCACAGCACAAGATCTTCCTTCTTCATCACCCCTTGCCCTTCAGCAGCTTTAGCATTTGCTGGACCTCCATATGTGTCACTTCAGCTCACAAATCCAGCAGAAAAACAGGTTGGATGGGGCTTGGAGCAGCCTGGTCTAGTGGACTATGGCAGGGGTGTGGAATGATGAGCTTTAAGGTCCATCCAACCCAAACCAGGCTGGGATTCTGTGACCCTGTGAAAACTGCCATATCTGCCTCTGGGTTAGTCTGTACTAGGCTGGCTCAGGGAAGCA
The DNA here is from genome assembly GCA_013400975.1 of Atrichornis clamosus. Classification (NCBI taxonomy): domain Eukaryota; kingdom Metazoa; phylum Chordata; class Aves; order Passeriformes; family Menuridae; genus Atrichornis; species Atrichornis clamosus. The sequence continues at coordinate 28,580 of WBMZ01011918.1, forward strand.
TCTGAGAAGAGATCTTAGAGAGATCTTAAGGGCAGCAGCAGCAGTATGGTACTGGCAGAGGGGTGGCCAGACCTCCTGGTTCCAGCAGCTGGTGTTAGACTGGATCATCCCATCCACTGTGACCACACTGCCCTGCTGGGGGGCTGATGGCACTGTCAGGCTGCAGAATTAGCTTAGCGTGGCCTCAGAAATACCAGAGCCGTAGTGCCTGATAAAAGAGAAGTTGCTAAAATATTGAAAGCAAGACTGTTCTCTAGGATTCTGGTTTAGCAAATAAAGTGACATCTTTATGCAACTGGCCAGCTCCTGCTTGACTTCAGCCTCTGCATGTTTGTATCTGTACTGAGACCAAAGTTCTTCACTTTCAGAAAATAACAGTTCTTTAAAGAAAGGGCTTTAAAATACCCCTGGATGCTTCCTGGCTAGAGGCACTGATCCCAAAAGAAAAGCACCAGGCAGTGTCATGTCTCAGTACTTTGATCATGCTGACTAAGAGTGCTATTTTAGGGTTTTTAAGGTTTTTCTCTGCACCCCAGGTAGAGACAGAGTCTGTTTGAGTGGCACCTCTGTGAGACAGATGAGCTACAAATGGTTACTTCAGCCCCAGAGTTGAAAGGTATGCACTTCCTACACTCAATTTTAATTCCTATAGGAGCTCTCCAGGCTTGAGTTTTATAGCCAAAGACTCAATTTAAAGAAATACTCACATTCATATGGCAGAGGACCCAGGTTTGGGTAAAGTTTCAACCTTAGTAAACAGTTTGGGCTGGGGAACAGAGTGTCTGTGGACACAACAGAACGTGGTGGGACTCAGAGCTTGCAGTGGTGAGATAGGTTTGCAGTGCTTGTTATTAGGGCTTGGGAAGGTCCTTGCATCCATGCTTGTCAGATGCCCATCATTTTGGGATTATCACGTTTATTATGCTACATCAGTGAATGTCCAAGTGAGCACCAGGTACATTGTCTGCTGCCACTCGCCCTGTTGTGCACAGCAAGTGCATTGGTACAGTGTGCCTTCGTGACCCTTGATGGATCACAGAATCATAGAATCATTAGAGTTGGAAAACCCCTCAGAATCATCCACGTCCAACTATTAACCCAGCACTGCCAAGGCAACCACCAGACTAGGCCCCAAGTGCCACATCCACATGTTTTTCGAATACTTCCAGGGATGGTGGTTCCACCACTGCCCTGGGCAATCTGTTCCAATGCCTAACTGCCCTTTTTGTGAAGAAATTTTCCCTAATATCGAACCTAAATCTCCCCTGGTGAAACTTGAGTCCTCTTTTGCCTTTTCCTTTCTATTGCTTGTTACTTGTTACAGGAGCCTGACCCCCATCTGGTTACACCTCCTGTCACAAGGCCCCACCTGTCAACACCTCCTGTCACAAGGCCCTTGTGGTGTTTGCTTCAGTTTAGACAGCACTGTAAGGTCTGCCGTGGGTCACCCAAATTGCACAGCAAGGGGAGGTGACTGTGGGAATTTGGGGCCGCAGGCCATGGTGTGGCTGCTGCAGCGCTTCCTCAGAGGCCATTCCTGCTCCCCTTCCATAAAATCAGGCCATGGAGCAAGGCGAGGTGACAGCGTTAGGACATCTCGGTTATTACACTCACCCCTGTGCACGTCTGGTAGCTGCTCTGTCACAATGACCGGTGCTAAATTTGGCTCAATGAGAACAGAAAGAGAACAAGAACCCTTCCTCCTGCTGCAGCAGGGGGGAAGTGAGGACAAAACGTCACTGATCCAAAATGTGGATCCCAGAGACAACACGAGGTGGCACACGATGCTGCCTCTTCCGCCTTACGTAAGCCAGCCTGGGCAGCCACTGCCTGGCTGTGCCTGTGGGAGACACAGTCAGATGCTTCCAGTTCTTTCCCTGTGTTTAGGCTCCTCTCTGCCTGGCACACCTCTGGCCCTTGTACTTCCCCTGTGCTTTCTCAGATTTTACATTTTCAGTGCTGCTAAAAGCACATTTCAGCCCCTTATGAGTTCTTGAATTCTTATTAAACAAACAGCGATGACTTTTATGCTGTTCTGAATTTGTACTTAATTTGCTCAATTTCTGCATTTTTAATTGTACCCAGCTTATCTTCTGTCACAAGGAAAACTTATTTATGTTTAGTGTGCCTGTTCCCTCACAGAATGGTGCCAGGGCTGGACAGCCCCTTTGGTGGAGCAATTTTCCCCAATATCCAACTTAGACCTCTTCTGGCACAGTTTGAGGCCGTCTCTCTCACCCCTGTGTGTGCCAGACCAGTGACTACAGACAGGCATTTGGACTGCCCTGCTGAGGACTCTGCTTTGGGGAGGCACGTTCCCCATAGTCACTGCAGAGTCATTGACTGGGGGTTGGGGTTTTATTTGCCTTGTTGTTTTTTCCACACTGAGCACAGCTCAGAATTTTGGGAAGACCATGGTGCTGAGTAACAGCAGTACTGTGGCAGGAGATGCTGCTGCTGGAGCTGTTCTCTGGTGTCCTCTGCTGTATGAAAGTACAGGTCTGGAATGACACTGGCTACAGGCTGAATTACCTGTTGGAAAAGTAAACCCATTCCTCCTTTCTCTTCCCCCTGCCCCAACTTCATCTTCTCCTTTGGCTGTGAATCCTTGTGGTCATCAGACAGGTCAGGAGCCAGCCTTTACTGAGTGGGACTTTATCTAGGTCATGTTTTTGCGGGGGGCTGATTTAAGAATTAAGTGCATCTAAGCCTGTGATCATCAGTCTTGCTAGAGAAGTGGGGGCCACGGAGCATGTCCTGTATGTTATGGAGCAGGGAGTTATCCTGCTGCATCCATTTTGTGAAGTGGAAAACAGGACAACAGCAGGAATCAACCCTGCTTGGCCATTGATTCCACATTCAGGGACCTGGCCTAGGGAGGATCAAGGGCAGTACCTTTAACGAGCCCAAAACAAGAACATGGAAATCTAACTCTCACTAACCCCAGTTAAATTGATGTCATACAGCCAATTAATCTTCATTTTCACAATTAATAAAATAACCCAAAGCCTTTCTTGCCACATGAAATACACTTGAACAATTGATCGCAGCACGTTAGGTCCAGGAGCTAAAAAGCTTTAGGCTGCTCCCATCTTCAATATTAAATGAACATGAGTGCTGACAATTTTAGGAATTGTGAGGCTAACAAGTCCTTTTGTGTTTTTTGTGTTTGCCCTGGGAGCAGAGCAACAGTAACCTCAGGCCCTGATGAATTCTTGTTCCCGCAGAGCGTGTTCATCTTTAAAATTGCATAAAAGTCTCCTCTTGCGAGCAGGTCCAGCCACCAGTGAGTGAATTATTCAGGGGTTTGAGGATGTTTTGGACTTGTTACTTGGTCTGTAATGGAAGGATTGAAAGGCAAACCAGGAGCCCCTATGGTGAGGACAGATGATGCACCTGGATGTGGATGGTATGTTTGCAGTCTCTGTATCCCAGTGGAAAAAGGGTGCTCAGGTGTGAGTTCACCTTGTGCTGTAGTAGGACCTGGTCTGCTACATGTGGGCAAGAAGCTGCTTATTCCACAGTAAGGTTTTGAGTGAGTCCTTTCACAAAGGACTGATGGATAGAACGAGGAATGGACAGATTGTATAGAATCTGAGAAAAAACAGACACATGGCAGGTTTGGCCCAGTGTGTTCCCAAAACAGCCACACTTGTGCCTCTGAGGAGTGTGTGTAAAGCCAGAGAAAGCATTCATGCATTATGTAGTATTTTCAAAGTGTGGAGGATGCTTAGACACCTCCACCCTGGAAATGACTGCGAGCTTGCTGGCAGCATTTCATATGTGCTGGTTTTCCACCCACCGCCCTCACAGAAGATCTGAATATAAAAACTTAGCAGAGCTGGTTTATGCAGGCCATGTAGAACCAGTGTCAGACCACCCTGATTTCCCCAGTGTCACAACACAAGGCTTGGCCCACGTGTCTGGTTGGAGATGACAGAGGTGACACGAAGCACACGTGTCACATCTGTCCTCAGTGCTGTGCTGGGGCAAGAGTCTGTGCTGTCCCCAGATAACTGTTTGTATCTTCCTACTAAAAGAACTTGCTGTCTGCTGTTCGTACGCCCTTCACACACCCTTGGTGAGCAAGGTACAGGAGCACAGGTGCAGACAAAGCCTGTATGTGTGTTACTCCCCAGTCTAGTTGAGCTGGAGGGAAGAATGACACTCTTTATACTTCACTTATGTAGCGGGGGTTTTTTCCTCCAGCTCTTAAAATTCATGTGTTTCTGCAGAAGAAACAGGTGGTAGTCACAGCCTTTCTTCCCTCTGGAGCTGGATACTTTCCCAGAAAGCAGGTTGTTTCCAAAATGGGCAGCTTTGGTAGAACCAAGTACAGTAAATCTTCAAATACCCTCGTATCGTTAAGTTTCCTGTGCTTTGTTGAGTCCAGCTTTAAGTACTCTTTGAGGTTCTTACTCTATATCCTGAAGTGCCTCTATACATTCTCTGTATCTCCTTGTTCCCAAGTCTTGAGTGTACAATCATCTTATCCTTCTTGAGTCACCCAGTTGCCTCGATGGTGAGACCCAGCGACCTGAGACTCAAAGGTTGTTTGTTCTGGTTTTGTGCAGTGTCGGTGATTTAAGTGTTCACAAAGACAGTCAGGGAGCCCAGCACAGTCAGGAGAGTGGGCAGTGTTGGCAGCAGTACCTTGGCTACTGCATGCAGCAGTGCCCAGGCTTGCAGGCTTCCATCCAGGATTGCTGTTGCTATAAACAGGAACAGAGGTGCTTGTAGATCAGCTGGGATTAATATCTCCTCACAGTTGGGAGGCAGGAGTCTTTAACCCTGAGTGGGGCTTGGGAGGAGGAGTGAGTAGCACAAAGCAGAGCTGTTCAGCCATCCTGCCTTTGGCTCACCAGAAGCCCTGGATCAAAGCTGGGAGGTGAGGGATGGCAGAATTCAGCACTCAGCACATGTGGTGCGGAGCCAAGGAGTTGCACATCCCATGCAGGCAAAGCTCACAAACAGCTTTTCAGGCCCTGGCAATTCACATTGGTTGTGGATAAAGAGCCTTTGCTTTGTTGGATGAGGGCTGAATTGCAGGGACCCTTGGTTTGCCTGTCGCTCCCCACAGACACTGTTGTACCCTGCTTGGAAGGTGCTGAGCCACGGCCCCCTCATCAGGAGGGGAGCGCTGTGCAATGGCTCGGCCCCGCAGCGCAGTGACAGAGACGTATTGAGCACACATTGTTATGTTCCTGCAGCGTGTGTGATGTATTGTGCACCTTCCAAACAAACCTGATGCCATCTCCACCAAGCTCAGTGCAGGAGTTAAACTCCTTTATGTTTTCTCTCTGGTGCATGACGAATCCATGCATCATTTTCAGTGGAACGTGCTGTCGCACAGCTCACCCCAGGAGACGGAGGATGGGGAGTGGATGCTGTGTCGCATGCTCTGAGCTCAGCTCTGCCAGGAGCTCATGTTGGTGTAGCTGTGTTCTGGGTGGAGTACACACATAATCCTTGTCCCAGATCCTGGTGGAAGCACCAGTGAGACCACCACAGCGTGGCACTGATATAGGTGCCTTGACAGTCAGCAGCTTCCTCATGAGGGACAGTAGAGGGGCAGCACCGATCTCTGCTCTCTGTGACCAGGGACAGGTCCTGAAGGAGCAGCTGGAGCTGTGTCAGGGGCGGTTTTAGGTTGGATATTGGGAAAGAGTTCTGCCCCCAGAGGGTGCTGGGGCACTGAACAGGCTCCCCAGGGAATGGGCACGGCACCAAGGCTGCCAGAGCTCCAGGAGCCTTTGGACAACGCTCCCAGGGACAGAGTGGGATTTTTGGGGTGTCCTGTGCAGGGCCAGGGGTTGGACACCATGATCCTTGTTATTCCTAGAATATTCCATGGTTCTGTGACAGTGGTCTCGGGGGACAGGCAGTGGACAGCGTGTGACAGCCAGGTTCCTGCATGGTTGGGATTGCAGTGTTTAGTCCAGACTTCTGAAGTGAGTGAGGCAAGTCTTTCCCAGCCATTCTCATGTGGTAAACTGGGAGCACTCACTCTTTGAGTAGATGACAATTTTGTTTGTACTGTTGAAATTCCTTCCTGTTTCTGTTACTTGGGATCATCCAGTTCTATCTGTATCTTGTCCCTGTCCTCCTCTCGGTTGATGTTGCCTCACTAACTCTGCTGTTTTAGTGCTGCCCTTGATCTCCACTTTAGTGAGTTCCTTAGCTAGCAAGGACTGCTAGTTTTCCAATTCCTGGGAATGCTGTTCCCTAGGGCTCCAGAGACTGCTGGTCACAAAGTATATTATTTTGTTTCTTAAAAGTATATCAGGTTGCTGCCTTAAAACAGGAAATTATATCTCAAGGAGGCTTAGAGTCTCTCAGCCCCCGCTGTTTGCATTCTGCTCAGCAGTCAAGTCCAGGGAGGGTTCTGGCTGGCTCAGGTCTCTGAAGGACGAGGTCATGCTCTGTGTGGGAGAGGAGGCTCTACTTTGACATTCTCATTGCCTGGAGCACAACCAAGTCTGTCTTGCAGAGCCAGCTGAACCCAGAGCCTCTATGCACGAATTCATTAAGCTTGATGAAATGAGAGGTAAGACTGTGGCATGCTGGATATTATACAGGATGCTTCCCTTTGGGTGTCCTCTCTATATCTCTCAGCTGTGCAGCATGTGACTGATCAGATTTTCAGGCCACTTAATGGCAAGAACTTGTCTCTGTCCATGTTTCTCTGCACACAGCTTGTGAACAGGCTGCTGACCCTGTGGGCTGCAGAGGGAGGCTTGGGGTAGGCTTGGGTTCCTTTTGGAAAAGGAAGGAGCTTTTCACTCTCTCTAGCGGTACAGGCTTTAATGCTCTTCCAGTCAGGAACCCAGCCAGGACCACAGCCTGCTGCAGAGCTCCTGCTGCTTGGCTCCAGTGCCTCCCACACAGAGGGGGAGTGTGTGCAGGGGAGAGCCTGCATGTGGATCTGCACCCTGTGAGAAGGGTGATGGCAGTCAGTCTTCTCTGAGCCCTCAGGACAGCTCTTTTCTTTTGATGTTCAAGGATTCTCCTCTCCAAATCCATTCTTGGCTGATAAAGAGGTTATCATAGCAGTTTTCTTGAGCACTGTGATTTCTTCTGCAGAATCTAAAAATGTGCCATTCCTACAGCACTTAACTCCCTTAGAGACATAAGACTTAAGGTTGCATTTCAAGCCCTGGCATGTGGTTATAGTCTGTCTATTCAGGGAGTTCCCAGTAGTGTTGCAAATATAGGTTTCATCCTGCAGTGCAGAGCAGGTTGGGATTCTCCACACCTCGATGCAGATCAGGTGAGTTCAGCTCATGCGGGTAAACCAGACTGATGGTGACCCGGGGAGTCACAGCATCACTGGCAGCAGACCCATACCCTCCCAGCCCAGCTGGAAGCAGACCCATACCCTCCCAGCTCAGCACACAGCCAAATAAAAAGGGCTCATAAAAAGAAAGGAGAGGGACTTCTTACATGCGCAGGTGCACAAGACAAGGAGCAATAGCTCTCCAGTGCCAGAGGGCAGAGTTAGGTGGGATATTGGGAAGAAATTCTTCCTTGTGAGGGTGGTGAAGCCCTGGCACAGGTTACCCAGAGAAGCTGTGGCTGCCCCATCCCTGGGAGTGTCCAAGGCCAGGTTGAATGGGGCTTGGAGCAACCAGGGATAGTGGAAGGCATCCCTGCCAGTAGCAGGGGGTGGAATAAGATAGGCTTTAAGATCCCTCCCAACCCAAACCAGTCGGTGATTATGTGATGCTCCATTCCTTATATTTGTAATTTCTCTTCCCCACAGCTTCCTGGAAATGATGGAAGCCCGAAGTCAAGGACACACGTCACCACTAGCAACGAACGGGCAGAGCCCCTCCTCTGGCTCCCAGTCACCCATTGTACCTCCGAGCTCCACCTCGACCGGCAGCTCCAGCCCCGGCACCCCCCAGCCGCCGCCGCCGCTTGCCACAGGCTCCACCATGGCTCCTGACCCCGCCCCATCGTTCTCACCAGTGCCTGCGCCCGAGGCACCGCAGCCCCCCGCACCCCCCGCGGCAGCTCCCGCGGCGCCCCCGGCCGCAGCCCCCCCGCCCAAGCGCGGCATCATCGCGCGGCTTTTCGGGACAGCCCCCGCGGCCGAGCCCGCCCCGCCCCAGCCAGGTAGGTGCTGGTGCCCTGTCTGGGCAGGATGTGACCCAGTGTTTTCCTTTCATTTTTTCCCTGTGAGAGGCTGAGCAGACAGGTGTGTGAGGGCCACAGGCCCTATGTGTGTGCAGCGGGTGTCCAGGGAGAGTTGGGCTGTCGTTCCCTGTTTTTCTCCTGATGAGCAGTTTGGTTTGTCTCTCTGCTGGGCTTGGATAGGGACTGTGCCCAGTCAGCTGGGTGGTGGCTGTGGAATGCTTAGGAGGAAGGTCTCCTGAACACACAGGAGACATTAATAAAATAAATAAAATGTCAGGTTCTTACCAGGAGCACAATTACCTCTTGAATAGCAAGAAAAATGGCTAGAGAAGCTGTTTGAAGCACTGTCCTTGCCCAAGTATTGCGGCTCAGAGGGGCTCCTCTGTGTAACAGAGAAGTGGAGTGCTGGGTTTAAAGGTTATTCAGCCAGAAATGATCACGTAGGTCTAGGCTTCCTCAGCAGATCCCCCTCCAGGGAAATGTGCTCCTTCAGAGCAGGTCTGGGAGCAGGGAGCCCTCAGCTGCTGCCTCAGCGCTGGGACCCGATGGAGCAGCGCAGCCCTCAGTCCTGGCCCTGCTGGACACAATGCCAGGGTAGAGGCATGGAGGGTTTGTTGCATGTAATTTTACTGATCTGGACCATAATTTGCCTGTCACATTTACTTTGTTTGTGGAGCTAACTGGAGCTGCAGAGCTGGCACTGCCTAAAAATCATGACATGGTTTGAGTCACCCTTTGGAAATGCCTTCCCTCTCACACTGGCTCGTAGTGCTCCTGAGACACCCACAGAGAGAAAGGAGGAGGTGCTGGGAACACGGGTTGCAATTTCAGATGTTGAAATGGTTTGGTTTTAGATCTGCACACAGTGTTCTGCATCCTCTGCCTCTTCCCAGATATGACACAATGCACCCATTTTGGTTTGTTTATGACTCTTCCCACCCAGAGAAAACAAAACAAAAACTGAAGAGGAGCAGATGTTAGAAATTCCTTGTCAATAAAAAAAACCTTTGTCATTTTGATCTGTAGAAAAAAAAGACAAGTGGTCTACTACCAGTGTTACAGTGATTGAGGTTTGGGTTTTTCTTTTTCTTCTCTTTTTTAACTCTTTCTTAGCTTGACAACTGTTTCAGACTTGTGACTTACAGCTCTGATATCTCAGGATGCTTGGAGAGGGTTGCAAAAGGCAGGCAGGAAGAGCTGATGTGTCAGTGTTGCAAGGTTTCTGTAGTGTGCCAAGGATCTGTACCTCCACTGGAATGTACCCAGGGACTAGTTCACTGGAAAGCAGCTGAAAAATCATTGCTACCAAGTGATACTTGGGTTTTCTGTGAGCTGTTATTTAAGCTTTCCCTTGAAGTCTTGGAGTAGGAATTAGTTTGACTGTGGTTTAGCTTACGCCAGTGTTACTCTGTGGCGTTAGTGGTAGTGTTTGTATGCAAAAGTGATCTGAAAGCTGTGCTAGGAGAGCAAAATCTAGAAAAAAAAAAAAGACATAAATCTTGTTCACCCGAAAGAAAAGAGTCTAGATGTGAAGTGCAGTATGGGCAGAGGAAAAAGACTGAGTATTGCAAGTTCAGGAAAGGTTAATCACTTCAGGCTTCTCAGTTATGCTAATTTCATGTGTTTTCATACTGATACCCTGAAGATGGATAAAGATGTCTCTATAAATAAACTGCATTAAAGTAAGTCTCTATGCGAGGTAGCTCTTGAGCTTTTGTTTACACAGCACATCTTAAAACACAGTGTGAACAGTTCTGCCTTGGACCATTACAGCTGGAAAAAGCAAGAAGATAGGAGAGGGTGAACTGAACAGCCTGGAAAAGGCAAGAGAATAGTGAAGGGATATCGCACAGGAGCAGTGCACAGAGCACAGGTATAAAACCTGTGGTACAGTCAGTTGCAGCATTCCCTGGAGAGCAGAGCCAGCCCATGCCAGAGAGGTTTTCAGTCTGTCTGAGAGCCTGTGTCAGCCTGGTGCATTCTAAACCACAGCAGCTGTGATCTGTGAGTGCCTTCATGTCAGTCTCTGGGTTGGTTTATATCTTGTTCATAACCTTCCTCTTCCCTCGCTGTGTAGCCGAGGTTCTGCCTCGTGGCTGCCACCACCCTGGAATCAGGGACAGGTTCTGGATCTGGACAATCTGAATTCCAGTACAGATCTGGAAGCAGCCAATTTCTGTCTTGCTCGTGGTGACTCCCATGTCTTACAACTCCTGTTGCTAATGCAGATGCTGCTGCTGCCACTGCTCCCCCCCACCCTGCAGCCCCTGCCAAGGTACAGAGTGTGGAGGACTTTGTTCCCGAGGACAGCCTGGACCACAGCTTTCTGGAAGATCCCGCGCCACAAAAAGACAAAGGGAAACCACAGGCCAAACACCGTGCGGATAGTGAAAGGTAAGTAAGGGAGGGTGGAGGATGGGTGGCACAGGGACACACCGGGATGTGCAGCCTGGCTAACCTGGTGCAACCATTCAGACAGTGATTCCAGAGCAATTAGCTGCCCCAGAGCCTTTGTGGCTGTGGTATGGTCAGTCATCTGGTCTCCCATTTAGTGACCGACACTGCTCCCTGGGAGGGAGGAACAGCAGGAAGAGCAGATAATCACCTTCCTGGTGTTCCTGTCTTGTTTTATGCTTAGGTCAAACCACTGGGTCCTTTGGGTGAGGAAGGGATTTTCCTTCTGGCCAAACACATTGAGATATTTTCCGTCTGGAACACAGTACACTGTGCAAGGATATTAAGTTTTGCTTAATGCGCCTCTGCAGAGGCACAAAGCATGTCCAAGCTCCTTTATGAGCTGGTACTGTCATTTCTCAGGCACTATAAAGGGGTTTGGGGTTTGTTGGGGGACACTTGGGGGCACTCCATAGCTCTCTGGGATTTTGGAAGGAAGGATGGAGAAGGTCATGTTGCTTTGGGAGTGTCACTGCATGGTTGCCTGCAGATTCCAAAAAACTCTTAGTGGATGCCTTTCTTTCTCTCTGTCTATGTCTAGTGTTTCTTCCCAGCATTTTCTCTCTAAACTGGAGAGCTGTGGATTTGATGGATGGTATGGAATGGGTTGGATATTCACATCCAGAGAGTGGTGATCAGTGGCTCAGTGTCCGGGTGAAGATGAATGGTGTCCCTCAGGGTCTGTCCTGGGACCAGTGCTGTTTAATCTCTTCATCCATGACACAGGCAGGGGGAGCAAGGGCACCCTCAGCAAGTTTATTGATGACACCAAGCTGAGTGGTGTGGGTGACACTCCTGAAGGACAGGATGTCATCCAGAGGAACCTGGACAAACACGAGAAGTGGCCCATGGGAACCTCATGAGGTTCACCAAGGCCAAGCTCAAGGTGCTGCTCCTGAGTCAGGGTAACCCCCAGGATCTCTCCAGGCTGAGGGTGAAGGGATTGAGAGCAGCCCTGGGGGGAAGGACTTGAGGGTGCAGATGGGTGAGAGCCGGATATGCCCCAGCCCAGAAACCCCCCATGCCCTGGGCTGATCCCCCAGTGTGGGCAGCAGGAAAAGGGGTGTTCTGCCCTGTTCAGGTGAGACCCCACCTGCAGAGCTGCCTCCAGCCCGGGAGTCCCAGCACCGGAAGGACCTGGAGCTGCTGGAGTGAGTCCAGAAGAGGCCACAGAGCTGCTCCAAGGGCTGGAGCCCCTCTGCTCTGGAGCCAGGCTGGGAGACCTGGGGATGTTCACCTGGAGAAGAGAAGGCTCTGGGGAGACCTTATTGTGGTCTTTCAGTATTTAAGTGAAGATGAGCACAGAGGTTTTAGCACGGCCTATTGCAGTAGGACAAGAAATAGTGGTTTTAAACTAAAAGAAGGGAGATTCAGACTAGGTATATGGAAGAAGTTTTTTATCATGTGCGTGGTGAGGCCCTGGCACAGGTTGCTCAGAGAAGTGGTGGATGTTTTATCCCTGGAAACATTCCCAGTCAGGCTGGACTGGGCTCTGAGCAAGCTGATCCAATTGAAAACGGCCCTTCTCAATGCAGGGGATTGGAACAAGCTGAGCTTTAAGGTCCCTTCCAACCCAAACCAGTCTGTGATTCTATAATTATCTCCTCCAAATGGCAGAGCTGTGCTTATGCCATAAACTGGATTTTCTTTTTTTTTCCTATTTTTTCTTTACTTGGCTTTGATGTTTTTTAACCAAAAAAAGGGAAAGGGGATTGTGTATACTGAGCTGCTCAGACAAGAGGATGTGCAGAGAGCTGTCTGAAAGCAGACTGCCTCTTAAGAGATGCCGTAAGCATGCTCACAGTCTGTGTATCCCTTTGCTCAGAATATTCCTTGCCTGCTGCCTCTTGTCATCACTGGATTAACCAGGAGAGTAATTAAGTGCTGACACTGCTCATCTGTGAGTGTGGTGGATTCTGCATCTTTTGACATCTTTGTCATGATTCAATGTCTTCTACTTCAACCACAGCAACTTTAAATCAGTGCTGTGTGTGAGGCTCGATGCCTGTGTAATGCAGGTCAGACTGAATCATCATCCCTTGTGATGGCAGAACACGTGGATGTTTTTTTAAAGCAAAAAAAAACCAGGCATGAAAAAAGTAGTGGTTGCTGGCAGCATGCTGGCCTACAAAGCATCTTACTCATGGCTGTAGCTGAGCTGGGGGATTTTTCTGGGTTTAACAAGGAATTGTCAAGAGAGCCAAGCCTGACCTTGCTGAGGGACTGGGTCCTGAGGTGCCCTGAGAGCTCTGAAACTGCAGTTCTGCTGTGGGCAGAAGGCTGATCTTTCACAAAGGCTTCTTTGCTCCAGAGTGTCTGTCAGTGGAAGCAAATAGGTGTTAAACTGTATAAAAAGTCAAACATGAGGACAGTGGTGTGAGAGCCCTGCTCCTTGGTTTAGGGTTCATTCTTTGCTCACAGTGATACCCAGTGCAATCAGAACAGCTCTGTTTCCCTAGGAGAAGACCTTGGAGCACATCCCAGCAAATTTCACATGCTCGTTATTCCTCTGGAGCCTGACATCCAGGCTTGCTCTGGTTTGTTCTGTAGATCACAGTTTTCTCAGTGGTCTGGCAATTTTACATTCTGTTTCTTGCCAAAAAGGTCCTCCTAGGATAGGAATAGGATAGGAATAGGCCAGATGTGCTGAAATTCAGAGATGCAGATGTGGTTCTTACTATCACCTGCAATAATTGTTTTCCTTCAGGATGCCAGTTACAGCCCCATGGTAGCCAGGAATAACATACCAGTTCTGTAAGCACCATCCTCAATAATCAGCTTCTGCTGCAGTGAGGAGGTGGTTGGAATTGCCTCAAAATCTGCTGCAGAAATTTATCTCTGGCCTAAAGAACACAGTAGATCTGTGAAATCACTCAAGCCTCAGTGAGATTTTATTGGTTTTAAGGAATGGAATCCTGGAAGCTGCTTTCCCCCTGTATCTGAGTGAGGAACAAGGCCTGAGAATGTCCCAGCAAGATGTGTTCAGGTCTTGTGGTGATGTTGAAGCAGATACCTGAGTGTTGAGCTTGCACAGCTTGCCAGCATTCCTTCTGGGTGTGCTGGAGCCAAGGGTGAGCTCTGGAACTGAAGAGCCATTGAAGATGAGCAGAAGAATGGGCCATGTTTTGAGAATTTGTGGCTACTTCTCCTACCCAAATAAGAGGAATTGCCTCAGTGACTGTGAGCAGGAGTCCTGCAGAGAGCTCCAAGAACATGTCAGTGCACTGAGGTTTCACTTGTGGAGCAGAGATACATTCACAGGGTTGGAAGGCATCTTGGGGCTCATCCGGTCCAACCTCCCCCTCATCCAGGGCATCTCAGAGCTGGTTTCCCAGAACCGTTTCCAATGGTTTTTGAACGTTTCCATGGATAGAAAATCCACAGCCTCTCCGGCAACCTGTGCCAGTGCTCAGGCATGCTTTCAGTGGAAAAAGTGTTGCCTGATGTTCCTAGGGAAACTCCACAGGGAAACTGTTTCCATTTGTGCCATTTGCCTCTTGTCCTGGCACTGGGCAGCGCTGATAACAGCCTGGCTCCATCTTCTTTGTACCTCCTTCAGCTGTTTAAATACCCATATAAGGTCCCGCCAAGCCTTCTCCAGGCTAAGCAGTCCTGGCTTTTTTGTGGGAGAGCCTTTCCTCATGTGAGCATTGCTTCATCAGTTAATCATCCTCATGGCCCTTCACTGGACTCTCTCTCCACTGTGCCCATGTGTCTCTTTACTGAGGAGCACCCAGAGCTGGACACTGGGCTCCAGCTGTGGCCTCACGAGCGCTGAGCAGAGAGGCAGGATCACCCCCCTGACCTGTTGGCAGTGCTTTGCCTCATGCAGCCCAGGATACCATTGGCCTTCTTGGCAGCAGGGGCACCTCGTGCAACTTGGCACCCACCAGGCCAACCAGGTCAGCTGCTGACCCCCACCATGTGTTGGTGCATGGAGTTGTTCCTCCCCAGGTGTAGGACTTCACACTTCCCCTTGTTGAACTTTTAAGTTCCTGCCACCCCATTCCCAGCCTGTCCAAGTCCCTCTGAGTGTCAGCACAACCCTTCTGGTGCATCAGTCGTGCCTCAAGTTTGGAGTTGTCTGCAGACCTGCTGAGGGTACACCCTGCCCATCATCGAGGTCATTAATGAAGGTGATAAAAAGGACTGGGTTCTGTGTTAGTCCCTGGGGTACACTGCTGGCGTCTGGCCTCCAAGCACACTTCATGCCAACGTCTGCTCTGCTGAACTCCAGCTTGCTTTTTACCTTCCTCCCTGCCCTTAGGTTTCTGAACTTCACCAAGGCTGCCTTTGACCTTCAACCTCCCACGCTTCTTGTTGATGTGAGGTCTCACTGGTTCCTTCATCCCTCGGAGAAGAAGTGCACTCTGGGAACCTCCTGGGTTGCCCACATCTTGCTGTCTTGTCCCTTCAGCAGGTACTGAGTTGGTTGAAGTCCATGAGGACCTGAGCCTGTGAACATGAGGCTGCTCCTGTCTTTTTTGTACGGGGTCTGATCCATTTGTTCTTGCCAGCAGAGCAACCTGTTGCAGACACCCACTATGGCGTCACCTTTACCTGTTCTCTCTTGAGCCCTGACTCCTGAGCTCTCAGCTGGCTCCACATCCCTCCCCAGCAGAGCTCAGTGTGCTCCAGCTGCTCCCTCACATGTCCGGCAGCTCCTCGGGGAGGAGGGCAAGGTCTGGTCCTGCTGGAAACAGGATGTTATACTGTGCCACTGAACTGCTTCCTGAGCTCCGGGGCATATTTGCTGCCAGTTGTAGGAATTTGTTTGCTCTCCTTGAACTTCAGAAAGGCTGTAAGGTCTGGCATTTGTTGAAGTAGGGAATTCTTGATTCTTTTGCAATGGTGTTGTGTAAACTTTTCCCATTCCCTGCTCCATAACATCTCTAAAACAATGGAGCAAGAATTGACATGGAGCAATAATGTTAGAAAAAACTACATTTTCTTCCTGAAGTGTACTCTCAGTGAGGAACATGCTCTTGCCTGTGGAACAGGACTGCTCTTCCCAAAGATCAGACAGCTGTGGTACCTTCCAGCATTTACTGGCAGCTCTTAGGGTTGCTACAGCTGAATTCCAACACAGGTCTAAGGAGATGAATGGAGTCCTGGGTTTTGTTTAATAACATGTTGTGGTTCTTTGACTTGCAGTAGAGAACTCTGAATCAGTTTCTTTACCAGTTAATTAGGAAGGCATTTCAGTCTCCCAGTTTGCTGTTTCAGAACTTAATTTGCTGCTCTTTAACCTGATGCCCTGAGCCAGCATGTATGTGAATGCACTGGAGGAGCTAATCTGGCTCCAAAGCAGCTCCCTCTTGGCTCCTGCTGGGCCAGGCTGGCCTGGGTCCCTGGGAGGGCTGGGAGTGTCTGAAAGCCAGTTTATGCTGTACCTGACAGTGTTCCTGATCTTTCTTCTCAACATCCCTAGACATTTATCTTAAACATGAATTAGATTTCCATGTCCTTGCATCTGAAGGGCTTTGATCTGGTTCTTTGCTTTTATGGATCTGTTGTGGATGCAGCAGTGCCCAGCGACACCAGCCCAAGGGAGGGAAGCCGAGGACACTGGTTCACAGCAGAAAGCCTCCCTCTCCCAGAACACAGCCATGCAGGCTCATCCTGCGATGTGGGATTACCTGCTTTATTGGAGCTTGGGTTTTTCCTCTTTCTTTAGCCTCAAAAAAGGATGTGGCAAGAGCCCCTGAGCTCCTGGGGCTGCAGGGACACGCCTCACCCAGCTTTGGGACTGTGGGCTCAGGTTGCAGCAGGGTTTGTTTCCTCCCCAGATCTCTGACATGCTGCAGGCTCACTAAGGACACCCCAACAGGTTCCATGGTCACTGAGCAGACCTCAGTGAGCAGCATCATTTTGGGGGTACCTGTGCCTGCAAACATGCTGGCTCAGTGCTCTCACCAGCTTGGCAGTGCTTCAAGGGCTGGAGGGAGTGGTGCGATGTGCTTGGGTGTGCATGCTTTGCCTTCCTTCCAGCTGGAACCTCAGGACCACAAGCTGATCCTAATTTTGCCTTGTCAGAGCCTGTTTATACTGCAGCAGTGATTTTCCTGATGTATATTCACTCCATTGCTCTGCTCTTACGCTGTCGCTCAGCGATCTGTGGTGGCTGGAGATGGAGGCAGTGTCCTCACTGCGAAGGGACGTGACCCACTTTGGCGAGGGGCTGTACACATGTCGGTGTTCCACTTGGAATGGGAGTGCTTGACAGGCTGCAGGTCTGTGTGGTGTGTGGAAGGACAGTGGCAGCGATCTCTGAAGAGCCCCTGCGCCTAATAGAGCAGTGATGTGTTAAAGGAAGGCAGTGTGTCTACTTCAGAATTATATCCTGCCATTTTTAGGATGCAACTCCATTTTCTTTTCAGTGCATTTCAAGAGGAAATGGTGCCAGTGCTTTGAAAACCTCAGGAATTGCTCACTTGTCATTCCTCCAGCCTTGGGGGCTGCTTGGGCACCAGTTTCACTCTTCTTTTTGTGACTGGGCTGTGTGCCTGCGTCCTGGCATGGTGTGAAAGCAGCAGTGTTAATGATGAAGGGGCTCTTCCGCAGCCTGGCCCTGCTCAGCTGGGCACTGAGAGCAGCTCCTGAGAGCAGAGGGATCCACATCGAGAGCGGAGGGAGGGCTGATGTTGGCCCTGATCTTGGCACTCTAACACAGACAAGCACTGGCTGTGATCACTCTGTGCTGCACTGGGTGTCCCATTGTCACAGACAACTCCATTGTATGTTGGCAGATGCATTAACTCTTTAACTTACAAGCCAGTACCCAGCCATATAGAGGAGCCAGAGTGAGCAGGTACCATCATACCAACCGTGTTTAGGATTTTTCTCATCTCACCAGCACACCATACTCCACTGCCTTTCAGTGCTTATCCTGTGCTAATGGCTGGGAACACCACCTTCTTCCAGCTTAAGGATTTTAGGGTTTTGTTTATGTCTCTACAATGTAATCTGTTCCAAGCTGTAATATTTTTTTTTTGTCTCTATGTAAAAATGAAGGCTGTGCTTATACAATCCATGTGGTGTCATTAAAAGGACAGTGACTTGTGTGGGGGGTTATCTGGAAGGAGCTGTGTATCTCTTATGGGTAAAGCAAATAGGACAAGGAAAGGTGATGCAAAGGCTCATCAGCTGAGCCTGGGGAAAATACCTATATTCCTGACACGAGCAAATTCTTCAGAAAGTATTAAAATTGAGTCCTGGGGACATTCAGACAAGAATCCTCAACTTCAACTGCAAAGCTCTCTCAAGTTGCCTCCGTACACAGAACTACATCCAGGGAGGCTAGTTTTGACAGTGTGTCCTTAGGTTAATTTAATTTGGGGAATGTTAAAGCATGACTGTGGTGTCTGTGTATCTGCCTGCTTCAGGAGGCACCACAGAAATAGAAGTGATTCCAGGAAGCTAATAGCTGCCAGCAAACTCCCATAGCAGTGACAGTGTATGATCAGGTCTAATTACAGGATGTTGGGATGAAGGCAGGCAGTTCCCATGGTTTGGCTGACTGATCCTTGCACTGTGGATGGAACTCCATGTTCTGATGGAGCTGAGGCCACAGGCTGCTCTGTACCACTGAGGCTCACCTTTTCCAGCCACTTATTTCCAGCCTGAGGGGCAGCAACTGCTGTGTGACACATCCTGCAGTGGCCCATTTGGTGCAGGGCTTGTGCCACTGCTGCAGCCTGCAGGGAGCAGGTCCAGCCTGAGCTGGGCAGTGAACGGGGAGGGCTGGCAGTGCACAGAATCACAGACTGGTTTGTGCTGGAAGGTACCATAAAGCTCATCTCATTCTACCCCCTGCTACTGGCAGGGACACCTTCCACTATCCCAGGGTGCTCCAAGCCCCGTCCAACCTGGCCTTGGACACTCCCAGGGATGGGGCAGCCACAGCTTCTCTGGGCAACCTCTGCCAGGCCTCACCCTCAAAGGTGAGAATTTCTTCCCAATATCCCATCTAACCCTGCTTTCCTTAAACTTAAAGCCATCCCCCTTTGTCCTGTCCCTCCTGGCCTTTGTCCAAAGTCCCTCTCCAGCTCTCCTGGAGCCCCTTATAAGCACTGGAAGGGGCTCTAAGGTCTCCCGGAGCCTTCTCCTCTCCAGGTTTATCCCAGTTTTCAGCCTGTCTCCATGGCAGAGGTGCTCCAGCCCTTTAATCATCAGCTACTCTGGGCTGAGGACATGTCCCCTGATGTTGGCTGTAGAAGCCAGGCCAGCCTGAGTCTCTGTCCAGGGGGAGGCAGGTCTGTCCAGGGAGGAGGCCAGGCACATCCTGGGGTGCCGTGTCTGATGACCCTTTGTTTGGCAGCGATGGAGAGGCACCCGGGGGGAACCCCATGGTGGCAGGTTTCCAAGACGACCTGGACCTGGATGACAAAATCCCCAGCAGACCAGTGCTGGCAGCAGAACGGGTGCCCAGCAAGAACATCACCCTCTCCAGTGAGGAGGAAGAAGAGGAAGAGGTGAAGGACAAGGTCATCCTCATCCCTGATGGAGACAAAAACACAGAGCAGGAAAAAAAAAGGTACAAAGCACAGGCTGAAGTGTAGGATTGTGCTGGCAAGCCTGGACCTCTCCTCAGTCCTGCTCCTGACTGTGTGTGACATCTGGGAAGTCTGACCTCTGTCAGCCTGTTCCTTCAGCTGTGAGCTGGGGCTGAAGTTACTGCAGGTGTAACTGCTTTGTGCAGTGTGCACTTCCCCGTGCCTTGGAGCACTTCACTGCTGCAGTCACTGGGATGGTTCTGCTTGGGAGTGGCCCAGTCTTTTCCTCAAACTTGAGCAAGAGCCTGGAATTGAACACCAGAATGGCTGTTCGTGGTGGTGTGGGGAGGAGAGAGGAGTCAAGTCTTGGGTGAAGGGAGTGAAGTCACTCGCCCCACCCTGTGCTAGGGAATGATGAGCTGGGTCACGTTCTCCACACAGCACATCCTGTGGGGTGAGGGTTAGGGACACGAGCATTATCCTCAGCCTGAGTGGTGTTTGTCCACATACCCCCATAGGATGCACTGCCTCTCCCAATGGGATGCACGATGCAGCCCTCAAGGCAGGCTCAGCTGTTAACTGTGCTTTGCTCCACAGAACAGGGGTGGACAGGCTCTGACAACTTGTTTCCTTTTTCTCAGGTCTTCCAGAAATTCTCTGAAACCACAGAGTGAAGCAATTTTGACCAAAGCAACTGACCCGAAGCCTCCTGACAGTTTACCTCCCCGTTCTGAGTCTGACCGAAACAGCAGCAAGGTCAGCACAAGCCTGGCAGCTCCTGCTGCTGCCCCTGCAGCAGCAGCCCAGGCCTCGAAGGCCACTGCCCAAAGCAAAGGACTTGCTTCCAAGCAGAAAGTGGTCAAAGAGGAGAAGACTGAGGAGTCTGACAGTGATCAAGAGGGACCAATAGCTACTCAGATGCTCTCATTTGTTATGGATGACCCAGACTTTGAAAGTGAGGATTCTGACAGCCAGAAGAAGAAAATGGTAAATAACAAGACTGTGTTGCTGTGAGCTGTGCTCAGCTGAGCTGGAAGGGTTGAGGCATCTCACTGAGTACAGCCTTCATCTGCTCTCCCCTCCCTCAGCAGCAGTTGCAGCAAGGCAGGTGCTAAGCAACCTGCAGAGATTGATGTGAGTACAAACCCAGCAATGCTCTGAGTGTGGGAGCCACATGGCAGCAAGAACCATAGAATCACAGATCCATAGAATACCCTGAGCTGGAAGGGACTCACAAGGATTGAGTCCAGCTCCTGACCCTTCACAGACACCCCAACAATCCCACCCTGTGCCTGGGAGCGTTGTCCAAACACTCCTGGAGCTCTGGCAGCCTTGGGGCAGTGATCATTCCCTGGGGAGCCTGTTCAGGCTCCCCTCTGGGCCCTGATGCAAGGTTTGTGTTTACAAACACAAACAAGATTTGTGCTTATGTGCTTTACTGTGCTGTTTATTCTCAGCTGGTCCAGCAGTGTGGGAGCTACAAAATACAAAGCTATTGGGTTTTCACCTAAACTTCAACATGCAGAAGGGTGTCTCTGCCAGAAAGAGTGAGCTCCTTGCAGTCAATTCAGCAATAAAAAGGCCACCACAAAAGCTTTGTTTGGCAAAGCTTAAAGGGAAGAAGGAAGGTCTGCCTGGGAAGGACTTTCCAGGATAGCAGAGGTAGCTCTAAGGTCTGTGACATTCACCATTAGCAGGGGGGGGCATTGCCTGGACCAGCAGCACAGCGAGGCCGTGTTCCGTCAGTGTACAGGGATATAGGGAGAGAACACAGATAACAGATTCTGAAGAGGATCAGTTGGCAGGTATCACAAGATCATTAAACTGAATTTCCATTCCCATCACGCAGAGACAGAGGGTTTTTGGGTGATACCCAGGCTCTGCAGCATCCTGGGTTTTAGCCCACTTTGAAGGGCCAGGTTTGCCCTGGGAGCACATTCCCTTTCGGCTTGATAGAGGGAATTATTCCGCAAACACACTCTGCTTCCTCAGCCCTGCTACCTCTGGTACCTGAGAGCCACAGAGCTACACAGCAGAAACCTTTTGCTTCTCAGGGCTGGAGGGGAGTTTTCCGTCTGTTAGATTGGATTTTCCCAAAACAGAGGTGCCTCTCCAGGGCAGGAAGAAGCTGATGCTGGTGAGCTAACAGGGGTGAAGGTCTCATTTAATCCCTTTACATTGGGAACTTGATTTCGGCAGCCTCAGTGTGAAGTTCTCAGAACACCCTTGCCAGTACCAGTGTGACTGAGGCATTTCACTAAGGCAAAAATCAGAGCTCATAAGATCTAGGGCATTGATTTCCAGGCAATAACAGCTCAGCTCAGTTGCCATTTCCTTCCCTCCTCCCCACCTGCTGACATCTGACATTTTTGTGTGCAAAATGTTTAGAGATTTTGGTTGAAGCATTTGTCAGTGTTGTCTGCCTTTGCTTGTCTCTAGGATGAATTCCCAGTGCGGGAAGATCTCTCTGAAATATCTGATGATGATACCTCGCTGGCAAAGCCACCCCAACCTGTGAAATCAACAGTCCCTTCCTTTAAACTGAAAAATGACTCAGATCTCTTTGGCTTGGGTTTGGAAGAAGCTGGTCCCAAGGAGAGCAGTGAGGAAGGTAAAGCTCACACCTTATTTCCACTCTTGCTGCTTTTGTTTGTGAAGCATGTGTTTTTTCCAAAGTGTTTCCAGGGTGTCAGCAAACCAATTTGCACTAAATAAAATACCCTTTAACTTCATGCAGTGCCCTGTGTCAGTCGGTAATCTGGTTTAACACAGCATAAATAACTTTTAAGTTTTTTCCCATGAGGAGGAGGGTAACTTGGCTTGTCATGGATTATTTTTGTCCCAGCTGCAAGCAGAAGCACATCTTTCACAAGCTGCTGCTGTGTAAGGCTTCCTGCTTAGCCTTGTGTGCCTGGAAATGGTCTTCAGTGTTGCATTGCAGTGTCCACCCCCTCCAGAATTTGGATCAACTTGAGCAAAATGCTCTGACTTACCCTGCCAATTTCCTCTTCTATTTTTGGGAAAGATGGGGTGGGATTCTGATCACAACCTAAGCATTCCTCAGGCTTTCTTTTTTCACCCCATTCCCTGAGGGAACAAGTCCTACTCATGCAAATAATTCCTGCTGTCTAGGCATTACTGCAAAGCAACTTCCTGTAGACCTGCCCCAATGTCAGCATGAAAGATGGGAAGTTAAAGACTTAAGGAGGGAAAAAAGCTGTGAGCAGCATCAGAGAGAGCTCCTTGAATAGCTGTTCCAAAAGTGTGAGCAAGGTGTCATAGGCTGCCATGGCTTCCCCAGCTTGTCACTCTGAGCTACTGAACAGCAGAGCTTGAAATAGCTGTAAGTGCATCTGCAGAGGCCCAGGTCAATAATTTAACTTCAGTTTAGATTCTTAAATAATTAAACGTGGGTTCCTCCTATTTCCTCTTTTGGTGATAAATATAAAACCATCTCTTGGTCGTCAGTGATTGGAGCTTGACTGGCAATTAGACTTCTCCATGGCTGCATTCACACATCAGCTGAGGGAAAAAGGAGTATGTAGGTAAGAGTGACAGTCAAATAGCACATGTGAAATGTGGTGCAGTCGTGAAGCCTCTCGTGAAGCAGCCAGGCAGGTGCTCTCCTTTTCAAGGAGGTTTTGTTCAAAGGCAGTGGACACTCAGCAGCCAGTTCATCAGCCACAGTCATGTGGACAAATGTGACAGGGACGTACTCTGGGACTCATTTGATAGTGTGAAAGTATTCACCCCTGTAGAGCAGGGCTGCAGCAGGGGTGCTTTGGGGATGTAATTTCCATGCACAGTGTGAGTGTTGGCCTGTCAGGGTGTCCCATCTGCTGACACCGTGTCCTCGATCGTCCTCAGAGAAGATGCCTGGGGGGACTTCCATCAGAGGGAAACTGTTCTCAGGAGCTCTTCTTCAGTTCTGGAAACAACAATCCAGTCCAAAATTTGGCCTTTGGACCAGTTTGTAGAGCTGTTCTCTAGATGTATTTCTTCGTAGCTGTGGCACAGTGTTGATAGGTTGACACGTCAGTGTTGATAACTCAGATCATATAATGCTCATAATTAAACAAGATGCTTATAATTGAGGCAGGGTGTGAGTGCTGGGGTCTGTGTTGGTTTCCAGGGGAGCACAAGTTTGTCCTGAGGTGTTGGCATTGCCTTTGCCCATGGCTCCAGGATGGAGCATTTTGTTCTCAGAAATGGGGCCAGGGCAGAATTGCATCTCTTACCATTTAAGTTGGTTAAACACAATGATTTTTTTCTGTTTTAACAGATAAGCAACCGTCTAAGGAGAAAAAGAAGAAGAAAAAGAAAAGCAAAGAGGTATTGTTTAATTCCTCAGATCTGTCATGTTACCCACCTGCCAAGAAACAGGGGTGGCCTTCTATGGTGTCCTCCAGCAACCTGGTGGACTCCCTTCCATTCTCACATCCTGCAGCCAATCTGTGCCTCCCGGGTTCTGCAGATCACCGAGCTTCAAAGCAAGCTTTTAGAGCAGTTGACTTTTGAAAAGGGGGTATGTGAGCTTGTAAAATACAGGATGAGGAAGAGCAGTGCATCTCTGCTGATCTGAGTGTGTTCATAGCACCATGATTCCCAAGCAGAGGGGTGTCCACAACAGACCTAATCTCAGGGATGGTGAGGGAAGTCTGCAGGAGGCTTTTTCTGTGCCAGTTAAGCCTGTCCAATATCGTGGTACTGTTGGGCACAAACTACCTGGCAGACCAGTGCTACGTATAAACCAGATGGTCTGTCTGTTCTTCTGTCCAAACTCACAGAAGGGTCTTCTGGAATTAACTCCAAGCCAGCCTTGGTAGTACTTGCTTCACCCTAAGTGAGATTCCTGATCCAGTTGAAGACATCCCTGCCCATGGCAGGGGATTGGACTAGGTGACCTTTAAAAGGTCCCTTCCAACCCAAACCATTCTTCAGAGCCAGGTGTCTGGGCAATATATCCTGGGTCACTGGCACACTCAGAGGATTTGCTAATAAAAATGTTCTGATTTTGCAGGAAGAGGACAAGTCAGTTAAAAAGAAGAGCAAACACAAGAAGAACAAAGAGAAGGAGGAGAGCAAAGAGGAGAAAGAGAAAAAGAAAAAGAAAAAGAAGAGCAAGGACAAAAGCAGTGAGATAGATGAACTTGAGGCTTTTCTTGGTGGAGGAGGAGCCAGCATGAGCAAACCACGAGGCGGGGGGGACTACGAAGAGCTGTAGTTTGGCTGCGAGTGGACTCTGCACCATGGCTGTCTCCATCTTCTCTGACGAGTCACCCCAGGACAGGCACAGATGTGTAAAGCTTTGGCTGTTTGCTGTACATTCTGTCAAGCCAGAGTGAGCAAAACAAAAGCTTTACATCTGTGTGTGCTACTCTGGTGCATCGTTACACAAAGGAAACCCAGCTGAGACGTACGTGAGCCAAGGGAAGGTTCAGGGCATGGCTCCCAGGCCTGCTTCCAGGCTGTCGGTTTTTCTCCTTCCAGAGATGCCCCGTCAGGTCACTGGCAGGGTGTGGGGGCGAGGGGACCTGCCTCCTGCTCTGTCCCTGCTGCATTCCACTCCTGCACACCTGAAATTCCTGTCTTTTTAAGAGGAGTGCAACAAAACATGCCGCATGAATGCATCGTGCTCGACTGTTTCAAGTCTTTAACTTCTTATCCTTCCTATTTTTTTAAGGAGAAAGGTGATACTGGCCATTGCTTCACCCAGCAGTTGATGAGCTTTAAGTCAAGCAGATCATGCTGTGGTACAGCTCTCTAAAGCAGCAGGCACAGGGACAGTGTGAGAGAGAGTGTGTGATTGTTGGAGTCCTTTGAACAGGACCTTTCTGCACAGCAGCTTTTAATTAGCCCTCACTGGTGCTGCTGTTGGAATTCATGAAGCCCATTGATTTCCGTGGCCCCAGTGTCTCAGACACTACATGTAAGCTGCTATGCAGTTTGGGAAAACAATGCAAAGTGCAAAGCTAACCTGAAAGAGAGAGTAAAATCAGTGCTTTTCTGCATTTCCCACCCTTGAATTTGCATATTCCAGAATCCCCTCCTGCCGGGACCTCTCAGGGACATGACTCCATGTGGAAATGAAGATATCCAGAGCTTCAGAATTGGCTACAGGGCAGTGTTGGCATGGCAAGGCATTTGCTTCTCAGGCATTTTACAGTCAGGTTGTAAAACCCCGGCTGCTGCTCTGTGCTGAGAGGGACCCGCACTGCAGCCCAGCAGCGTCCGTCCTGCTCCAGCTTCTGTCCATCCTGCAGCCAGCCAGTGTGCTGCCTTTCCTGCCCCAAGCAGAGAGCCTGCTCTGGCCCATGAGTTTGGGAAGCCTTTTACTTTTTGCTTTGAACTTAAACCCATAGATTGGTACCTGCTCAGCAGCCACTGGATGGCCACTATGGCCACCTCTTGGCACTCACCTGTGTCTCAGTGAGCAGCCCCTGTGTTTGATGGAGCTGCTCAGTTCTCTGTGCCCCTCCTGGTTTGGGTCTGGGGTCCCTTGCTCAGCTCAGATGATGAAGCTCCCTCCAGGTTCTGTGCGTTACATTCCTCTCTTGCTTGTAAGTTGATTTGAGGTTTGGTTTTGTTCTCCGTCTCCCCTTTTTGTTGTAAAATGTCAACCATGAAATCCAAACTGGAGTTTCCTTCCGTGTCCCTATAAAGCAATGTGTTCTTTTGATCCATTATCCACTCCAGAGTTGTCTTAACCAGCAGGCATTTTTCTGCTCCATTTTTCTTTTTCTTGCCCCCAAATGCACTTGTAACCATTTCCCTATAAAACAAACTGGTTTTTTGCTGCATGAGCAGTGTATCTTTCAGGTCTGTCTGCCATTAGCATTTGCCTCCTCTGAGCATTCCATGTGGCACCGTAGGGAAATTGCATGGGACAGTTCAAACTTTGCACATCTGGGGAGGAAAAGGAAGATTGAGATGGGACCAATTTGGGGCCGCTCTTGGGCAAAGGCAGGTGGGCGCTTGAGCCTCAGCTGCTGTGGTCCCCAAAGTGCTCTGTTCCGCCAGGATTTTGGGTCATGTTCCATTTTTGCGTCAAAAAACCCTGGTACAATCCATTCTGACTATAAAGCTCTGTTGTACACCTGCCTCTGCACATCTTCTTCTTCCCCAGAGCCACCTGCCCTGCTCGGGAGCTGCGTGTCCCTCCTCGTACTGCTGCATTCCCACACCTTGCGGGATGGGCGCTGAATTAAAAATCATTCCAAAAAAAAAGAGCTGAACACAGAAACCGTGAGTTCTTTCCCCAAAACTGAAGTCTGCTCTGAGAGAGCTGTTGTTTCCTGCAGTGTAGAGGGGTTGGTGGCTTTGGTCAGGTGTGGGTACAGTGGGCTGTACTGGTGCCCAGTCCCTGCTGACACCGGTGCTCGTCTCAGTTTGTCCAGCTCCTGTGGCTGCCGTAGAAACCTTCACATTCTCTGCGGCTTGTCAGCACAAGGAGCTGAGGCAAAAGCAAGCAAAGATGAGTCATTCTGCTCCAAAATACTCCTGTAAAAGAGAAAAGCAGATGTGGGAGCTGGCTCTACTTACACTAGAGCCTCAGGAGGGTGTGTGGCATGGTTTGGCTTTTGCAGCAAGGCCAGAGAAATTCCCCCTGTGGGTGAAGTGAGAGCGTAGAAGGGAGTAGCAGCAAAAAGGCACTTTTTATAACATACACAGAGTCACAGGCTGGTTTAGGTTAGATGGGACTTTAAAGCTCATCTCATTCTGCCCCTTGCCATGGGCAGAGGCACCTTCAGCTAGACCAGGTTGCTCCAAGCCCTGTCCAACCTGGTCTTCTTAAATTTGGGCTTCACCCTTTTCCAGGGAATGCTGAATTGGTTTGGGCTGCAGCGTGAGGTGTGATCCCAAGTCAGCAAGCATGAGGGAGGGGAGAAGGAAACAGGCCTTGTTTGAGCCAGGCTTTCCCTTGCCCAGCCTTTCAAAGAAGCTAAATATAAAAAGTATGTGTACGTGCCTGTCATTATGGGGAAGCTTCTGCAGGATCACAGTGATATAAATAGTTCCTGCGAGCATCTCTGCAGGTACCAGTGTATTTGCTTTTGGATTTATCAGGCATCCAAAAAAAAAATCAAGAGCTTGAGTCTGAGGAGCTGCAATTCCTTGCAGCTAATGCTGGCCAGTGCTGCAAGGGCTGGGTTTGGAGCAGTAGGAGGGAGAACTGCAGATTTATTGCTGCCTTTTGGCTGGGGCTGATTCCCCAGCACAGCATGGGGAGCCCCGTCCACCAGGGACAAGGCAGAGCCTGCTCCCCTGCCTGGCTGGGATCTCCAGGGCCCTTGACCTCTGAAGTGTCTTGGCTTCCACTGTGGCAGCTTGGAGCCAGAGCACTTGGGATAAGCCAGGAGAGAACTCCAAGGGCCCCTGCTCTCACCCACTGTGTCCTCCCGGCCCGGGATGCCCCATTCTCTGTGGGTGTTTATTTGGGGAGTATTCCTTGCCGTACCCAGCCCTGGAGTGGGACAACCCAGCGTGAGAGTTCACAGCTCCTGTCACTTAGCAGCTCCCAGCGTGTGACAGTGTAGCTGCTGTGATGGGACAGTGGGTGCGGTGATGGGCTGTGGGTGCGGTGATGGGCTGTGGGTGCGGTGATGGGCTGTGGGTGCGGTGATGGGCTGTGGGTGCGGTGATGGGCTGTGGGTGCGGTGATGGGCTGTGGGTGCGGTGATGGGCTGTGGGTGCGGTGATGGGCTGTGGGTGCGGTGATGGGCTGTGGGTGCGGTGATGGGCTGTGGGTGCGGTGATGGGCTGTGGGTGCGGTGATGGGCTGTGGGTGCGGTGATGGGCTGTGGGTGCGGTGATGGGCTGTGGGTGCGGTGATGGGCTGTGGGTGCGGTGATGGGCTGTGGGTGCGGTGATGGGCTGTGGGTGCGGTGATGGGCTGTGGGTGCGGTGATGGGCTGTGGGTGCGGTGATGGGCTGTGGGTGCGGTGATGGGCTGTGGGTGCGGTGATGGGCTGTGGGTGCGGTGATGGGCTGTGGGTGCGGTGATGGGCTGTGGGTGCGGTGATGGGCTGTGGGTGCGGTGATGGGCTGTGGGTGCGGTGATGGGCTGTGGGTGCGGTGATGGGCTGTGGGTGCGGTGATGGGCTGTGGGTGCGGTGATGGGCTGTGGGTGCGGTGATGGGCTGTGGGTGCGGTGATGGGCTGTGGGTGCGGTGATGGGCTGTGGGTGCGGTGATGGGCTGTGGGTGCGGTGATGGGCTGTGGGTGCTGTGATGGGCTGTGGGTGCTCTGGTGGGACACAGATGCAGTCAGTCTGCAGAGCAGACTGATGCTGACCTTATAATCCCAGCAGGCTCCACCCTGCTTGCCAGCCCTGAGGTTCCTCAGCTGGGAGCCAGTTCTGGGGAGAGCCTCCAGCTGCCCTGCACCCAATGATCTGGAGCTGCCTGACTCCTCTGTGCTGTACCTCCTGCCCCCAGGATTCCTCCTGTGTGCACAGCAGTGCCCTCCTGCTGGCCCAGGTCTTGGCACAGGTGGCTGTCCCTGCCTGTTGAAAGAGCTCCTTAACGTTAGTCTGTGCTAATGGTTGTCACAAAACTCATCCCTGTGGGAGATCCAAGCTGCTGAGCCATGTGCCCCAGCCCTGCAGGGCCTGACCATGGCTCTGATACCTGGCCTGTGGTTGCCTCCTTCCCTGTCAAACCACATGTAGGGAACCAGCACCAGGACAAGCTGATGGGTCCCTGCAGCTCCCACCACCACCCCCACTCCAGCTCAGTTTCCCTGCCCATAGCAGGGGTTGGAACCAGCTGGTCTTTAAGGACTCTTCCAACCCAAACCACTCCATGATTCTGTGATCCCTGTGGAAAGCTGTCCATCACCTTCTGCCCTGGGGCTCAGGAGCTGTCTGGTCATTGCCATCCTGATTCATTCCTGGACAATTTATGCTGACTTGTTCCTTTGCCAGAGCTGTTGTTTAAGTGCTACTCCCTCCTCCCAGCCCTTTGCCAATGGGGCTCTGTCCCTGCCCCACTATGGTCCTGCCAGCCAGTCCATTCCCTGGCTGTGCCCAGGCCATCCTTGGTACCAGCTCCCCTCGGACTTCATCTCTCTGTGCTCGTGTCAGTCCATATGAGGTCATGCCAGGGCTGGTTCTTAATGATTCCCATACAGTCCCTCTCCTACTGACCCTGGGATGGGCTGGCCTTTTCCACAGCTGTATCCTGGCTCACCAGTGCACCCAGCCTCTTCATTCCCAATGGTCAATGCCAAGGGCCACATGCAGGGAGTGCCCTGATGCTGCCCTTTGAGGGACGCAGCTTTGCCCTATTTCTCTTGCTCCCATAAGGTCATGACAAGACTTTCCCTGGCTTGCCAAGGCCCAGGGTAGGAATTTGCCTCCTTCCTCGCAGCAGTGAACATGAAAAGGTCATTGGAACTTGGGTTTTAGCAGGACCCAAAATGAACGTGTGAAGCTGAGTGCTCTTGGAGGCTCCGGGGAGGCTGCAGGGCAGGAGATAAATCTGGCTGCCCCCAACCCTGGCACAGGATGGACGATGGGTTTGCTGCCTCCAGTGTCCCCACGGGTCTGGCTGCTTGGAGAGTCCATGGTGCTTTCCTGTCCTTTGGGATGCCCTGGAGCAGCCAGATGAGTGATGATGGGGAAATCCTGCAGTAGGTTGGGCTTAGGGACTGGGGCTGTAGCCTAGCAACAGCCTCAATCATGGCATAATATAATTAATCCAGCTCAGTCTGCTGCATAAAGATACCAGGGCAAGTGGTTGAGCCTTTTTAACTTGTGTGGGTTTGCCTCCAAAACCAACCTGCAACGTCTCAGGCATGTCTGGCGTGTTCCTGGCCCGAGGGTGCTCCGTGGTGAGTATCAACCCCTTGGCAGGGAAGTTGCTGAGCAGAGGGAATTACCCCTGGCACCTTCAGTGAGCCACTGTGGGTGATCCCGTGGGTCCCGTAGGCTCAGGCAGACCCCGGTGGGGTGAGGTGTGGCGAGGTCGGCTCAACTGGGGGTTCAGGCAGCCTGTGGGGAACAAGACACCATTCCAGGTTAAAACAGGAGTGTGTGCTCTGCTCGGCACTGCATGTGTGATACTGCCAGGGGCAGCCAGCCTGGGAACACCTGAAACTCCTGGTTATCCCCAGGTTGCTGGCAGGCTCTGCCTTAGGGCAGGAGCAAGGACGGGAGGCGGTGGTGCAGCTCTCCATCGCCAAGAGGGGACATGGGAGAAGGATGGGGTGCTGTGTCTCCTGGTGGCAGGGGACACCTGCGGGATATCAGTGCCACCTCTCGCTGCTCCGGGATGGCATGGAGAGCACTCCCAGTGCCCGAGGCTTGGACTGGGCAGCAGCTCTGCAGCCCGAGCTGGTGTGTGCAGGCTGGCTGTGGGAGGGAGCCAGCCAGCTGGGAAAAGAGCAGGCTTCTCCCTCGAGCTGGCAGGAGAAACACCCCTCCCTGTGCCCTTGGCAGGCAGTGGCTCCGTGGCAGGTGTGAGGTGGTGGTGGGTTCCCATCCGCTGGGGCTGTCACCGGCATCCATCCGGGTGTCCCTGTGGGGCCGGCAGCTGCGGGGGTCCCGAGGGACCAAGCTGGTGTGTGATGTCTCTGAGGGAGGCTGGAGGGATGCTCAGCACCCTTGCCCAGTGCATTGCAGGCAGGGCAACACCGAGATCCTGCCTCACAACCACCATGGGGGCCATGGTGTCTGAAATAACATTTGCCTCTGGCACTGCTGTGGGTCAGCAGATGGATGCCCTGTGCCTGACCTCCAGACTGGTTTCCTGTGGGCCTTTGGGGACCAACTGGTCCTTCCCAAGGAGGCCAACAGGAATGTGGTGTTGCAGCTTTCTGTGTAGGCAGGGACCCTTCAGTAGCTGCTCGACAGACTTCACCTCACCCTTGGGTGCCACCAAGCCCATGGGGGCTGCAGGGCAGGGTCCAGCTCCCTCCCCAGCCCCTGAGTGGACAGCAGGGCCTGGTTTCTCCCTTGGTTCAGAGCTGGAGGCAGGGAGGGGATGTGAGGGAGAGAGGAGGAGAGAAGCTGGAAGGAGGGGAGACCCTACTACCCCCAGTCAGGCATCACACTGATGCTATCCAGCTTGGGAAAAGGAGGGCATCACCCCCAGACAGGAGCTGCAGGGTGCCAGCAGCGAGCATCTCATCCCATTCCAGCTCTGCCTCTCCCAGCTGTGGGATCCCCATGTTACCTTGGAAACGGGGGATTTTGCAGCAGCTTGCAGTGGTGCTGCCTGCAGTAGGGGCAGAGGCCCATGCCCACAGCACTGCCCTGCCCTCCCTGTGCCTCCAGCCCTGCCTGTGCTGCTCCCCCCTCAGCCCTTCCCCAGGGTCAGGGGTGTGACAGCTGCCAGGCCCCCTCTGCCCCCCAAGCTGGTCCTGCAGTGGGCGCTCTGTGCCCACCCTGTGCCCCCCGCCGTGGCTGCCCACACGGTGGGGATGGGGAACAGAAAGCCCAGTACAAAGGGAAGGTATCAAATTATCAAATATTCATCTCTGCTGTGAATTGAGCAGCGTGGGAGGGAGCGGGGCAGTGCACCACAGCCCCAACACTTCCCACGTCACCCACGGCTCCCCAGCATGGCGAGACACTGGATGCCAGTCACCCCTATTTCCCACAGGGTGGGCATAGGTGAGTGCCACAGCTCCCCATGCCCGTTTTGAGGTGCCGCACACCATTCCCACAGCGCTGGAGCCCTCACCACTGCTTGGGTGCCTGTAGCCTCCCCCTGCCCACAGGCCTGGCCAGCCCCAGCTGCAGCCCCTTCCCACGGAATCACGGCCCACGGGGGCACGGCACAGATCGGCACCGCCTCCCGGTGCTCCGAGTGGCACCTGACCCGTTCCATGCTGCATTCGGGAAGCCGAGCGAGAGCCGGGAGCTGCCCCACCAGAGCTGCTCACGCTCGACTCGAGCCGCGCCCCAGCCCGTTCCTGGCGGAGCCGTCACCCCGCGGGTGCAATCGCCCTGACACCGGCTCCGTCTCGCAGGTGGCCCCGGGGACAGGCTGGTGGTACCAGAGCCGCGCTGTCGCTTCCCATCGCAGGCCCCGTGCTGAGCTGCCCAGCCTCCCCCTCACTCTGCTGTGCCATCGTGGCCACCCGGCCCTTCCCAGCACAGCCAGCTTGGGAATCGCCGGGCCGGGGACAGCGGGTCCCAAAGTGCCAGCGAGGGTCTGACACATCACACACCCCCAACCCCAGACAGCTCCGGGCACCTGCGGGCAGGATCAGCCTGCCCTGTGTCCTGGGCTGGCAAGGGCACCCCTGGGAGGGCAGCTTGGCCCCCAGCCCCCCAGGTTGGGCATTTTGGACACCTGTTGGCTGCTTGGCATCTGCCAGCCGGTCAGGTCCCGCTAGGCAGGCCCCGGAGCGCAGCAGGACTGGCCACGCTGCCCCATCCAGCAGTGAGGATGTGCCATCCCAGCATCCCTCAGTAACGCACCCGGCACAGGGCTGAGGTGGAAATTGTTCCTTTGTGTTTAATGTTCTCCCAGGTATTTTTCCCCAATTGCTTTCAGAGTTTCTGTGAGGAATCTCCTTGCTTTGCTCTCTCAGAGTGGGCCGTGTTGAGTTCCCCTGACAACACCGCACCAGTGCCCCAGTCCAGCTTCCAAACTGGGGCTGCCAGGGGGTCGCAGGATCTTACAAAATTGAGACAAACAGTATATTCAAATGAGATTTATCTTATAAAGCAAGTAAACCAATTAAAGCTCCACTGTCACTTGAATAGAGGTTTGTGATGTCAAATGGAATTGGTACTGCCTGACTGACTTGAGAATTCCCAAGATTTTAGGACAGCTAACTCAGCCCCAAGGAGTTCCTTTGGGCAGTGTCCCAACCCATGGGAAGAATTCCTGATGACAGTCCTGCTGCTCCAAGGGGGATTGGCTCCACTGACCCCCGGTGGAGCTTGGACTCAGATCTTGGAATCACAGACTGGTTTTGGAAAGAACCTTAAAACCCTTCTCATGCCACCCTGCTGCCGTGGGCAGGGACATCTTCCACTATCCCAGGGTGCTTCAAGCCCTGTCCAACCTGGCCTTGGACACTGCCAGGGATAGGGCAGGCACCTGTGGGCAACCTGTGCCAGGGCCTCAGCACCCTCACAGGGAACAATTCCTTCCCAATATCCCGTCCAACCCTGCCCTCTGGCAGTGGGAAGCCATTCCCCCTTGTCCTGTCTCTCCACCTCTTGTCCCAAGTACCTCTCCATCTCTCCTGGAGCCCCTTCGGGCACTGGAAGGGGCTCTGAGGTCTACCTGGAGCCTTCTCCTCTACAGGCTGAACACCCCCAGCTCTCCCAGCCTGGCTCCAGAGAGGAGGGGCTCCAACTCTCTGGTCTGTCAGCCCTCCATGGCCAGGGTCTGACCCTCTGTCCCACCACAGCTGTCACACAGAAGGGACAGGGTCAACCTGCCCAGGGGTGGTTGGTGCAAGGCTGGGCTCAGTGTTGGGAGGGCCTCCATCCCTACTGGGGTGGGTGCTCCTGCCACAGGAATCCTGGAGAAAATCCTTTTCCTGGAGGCCTCCCCTCACTGCCCACCTCTTCCTGCCCATACCTGCCTCCTGGTGAGGTTCTGGCCCTCCTGACAGTGTTTTGCAAATGCCCAGAAAGGTCTTTCTAGAGCTTCAAAACTGCTCCATGCTGGCCCAGTCAGAGCTGTCCTCCCTTGCTCATGTCCTTGTGGGTCCCCACCAGTCTCCCCTGTTCCTGACCTCGTTGCTCTGCCTCAGTGGGTCACAAGTCCCAACCTTCCCAGGAGAGCCCCCAGCCCAGCAGGTATGGGGACTTGCCTCTGCCACCACGCCTGGCCCCACCAGGGTCAGTGTCCCCTGGGCAGGCATGGAGAGGGTCCTGCATTGAGTCTCCCCTTCCTGCTCTGAGCTGCACCACGGGACATGGCAGGGCTGGATCAGGGGGTCCGATATCCTGAGCCAGGTGAGGGGCAAATCTCACAGTGAGCTCTCAGCATGGCCCCAGTGAATCGGTTCTTGGGGATGGTTGGGGTCCCCACCTCCCCAACCTTGCTGATGTGTAGGACAGAGATGACCCCCCATGTCCCCCCGCCAAGATGAAATCCGCCCTGCTTTAGGTCTGGCCAAGTGCCCAGAGTCCAGGGTGACCTGTGAACATGTTATTCCTCTGTGCCTCAGTTTCCCCTTTGGATGGGGCCCAGCAGAACTGAGTCTGTCACCTGCAGACACTTTGGCCAGGGACACACTGTCAGGGTCTGGTAGGGAAACTGAGTCACAGTGAACATTGTGGCTCCTCTCCATGTCGTGTTTGGGGGAAGACCCAGAACCGAGGAGGCAAAGACCCCACAGAAAGGATTTGCCCTCCACACTGGCCCAGCCTTACTCCTCCTGGCTGTGACTGCAAGCCATGGTGGAGCAGCCCAGGCATGGGGACAGAAGCTGCTCCTGCCTGGGGACAGGCACCAGACTGGCCTTTTCCTTGTAGAATTGCAGGAATAAGCCCTAACGTGGGTGATCCCTCTGGCCACTCACGTGTTCCCCTGGCAGGACAGGGGCTCTGGCAGCTCAGCCAGGGACATCCCTGGACCCGCAGAGCCATGGCAGGGCCACAACACCTCTGTCCTCTGCACAGGGGTAGGGGCAGTCCTGTCCCAACTCGCAGAGCCCTGCTGCCCACATGGCTGTGCCAAGGGGGTCCCCTCCATCTGAGGGGGTGCCACCCTTGAGGGTGGTGGGCATAAGGCCAGGTGCAAGCACCCATCCCTGCCACTCACCCCTTCTCAGTGCCCGTGGGGCTGGGGCTGCCCCTCCCACCTGGGTGTTCCAGACTGGGAGCCTGGGGTGTCACAGCCCAAAGCAGAGCACGACTCAGTGCTCGGGGCAGCTGTCAGCGTGGCTGCAGCCCTCAGCTCCAACCTCCTCGAGTGGCATCTTTCCCTTCTCCTCTCCCACAGGTGGCCACTGGCTCTAGGAGAAGAAGGAGGAGGTGCCCAGAGCCCCACTGCCCTCAGCACATGACATGGTGCTGCCATCCCCAGTGCATGGAGACCTGCCCGTGGTCCAGTTGGATCCCTCAGCACTTTCCAGCCTGGAATAGCAGCTGCACACAGGGAGCAGCTAGTCCCACTGTCCCCTGCCATGGGGCTTGGGGGACACGGTCCAGCCCGTTTGTCCCCTGGTTTCAAAGCTGTGGCCACTCCGAAGCCCAGAGCTCCAGACAGGTGACCTCAATCCATGCAGGTGTCACCAAGGGCCGCAGCTTCATGGACAGAGGGTGGCACTGCAGGGGATGCCTTAAGGGCAGCATACTCCTCCATGCCGGGACTCCCTGCATTCCCCGGGGATGGGCTCCTGCACCGTTCGGGTGATTGAACCCATGGGGGATGTGGAGCCTGCCCGGTGCTCCCGCGTGCATCGGCGGCCACATCCGCGGTGCTCGGGGCTGGCTGGCACGGGGCGGCAGCAGGCGGGAGCAGATGGAGCAGCACGGCGGGGACTGCGGGTACAGGAAGCCGGGGGCAGCGGGAGCGGCTGGACCAGCAGCCGGAGCCCTGTGTCCTACAGAGAGCAAAATGGAAGTGCTGGGGAGTGTGTGGGGGGGTGATGGGGCCCGTCTGAGCATGGTGCAGGGGTCCCAGGGGGTCTCTCGGCCCCGTGTGTGCAGCAGGGACAGGCTGACCCTTCTCCCAGCTCCTCCCCAGCTCTTGTGCCACTCATCAGTGCAGTGAGTTCCTGGGGCTCAGCCTGGCCTCAGGCAGGACACATGCTGCTGGTCCCAGTGGGCTCAGCAATGCCCACAGCTCCCAGGGCGCATCGGGGCATTCCTGCAGGAATCACGGCAGTACCAGCCTGCCACAGGCCCCAGAGATGGTGGAAGGATGTTCTTGGTGCCACAGTTGAGAAAGGAAAAGGTCTTGGCTACAGGGATTTTGGATCAAATCCCGGGATGCACTTGCCATGCAGGAACACGTGGAGAACAGCAGCCTTGAAACAGTGCTTGGAGCCATGGCAGCTTCCAGTGGGTCCCAGGGCCCTTGCCAGGGCACTCACAAGTGCTGTGGGCAGTAGAGGGCGGCTCGAGGAGGTGAGAGGGGAAACTGAGGCAGAGCTGTGTTGCAGGGGCCGGGGTGTGCTGGGAGCTGTTCTGTGCCTCCTTCATCATCTCCATCACTGATCATCCTTGTGGGCTCCGGCTGCCACAAGCAGCAACAGCCCTGGAGCCTCTGGGAAAACGAGGCCATTCCATGCAGGAGCTTAGTGGGGGATTTCGCTGCCCAGTCAGCCTCGGCCGCGCAGGACCACGGTGATGGGGGAAGGTCAGGCAGGACGGCCCGGGAGGCTGCCGGCACGGGAGGGGGGAGCTGCTGACACTGGAGGCTGCCGGTGCAAGGACAGGTGCCCGCGGGGGCTGTGGAGTCTGTGCACACGGTGTGGGGCTGAGCCCCCCTGCACCTTTCTGGTGCCCGGGGGCACTGGGGGTCACGCGGACACCCACACCTATGGTGCGGGGGAACCCCCTGAGGGATGGCACCAGCGGTCCCCCAGACCCTGCCTGGGAGGTCCCGGGGGGACAGGGGATGCTGCCAGGGGTGGGGGCGGAGCCGGGGATGGGACCGGGACCGAGCGGAGCCGAGCCAGGAAGCGGAGATGATGGGAATGATGGGGATGGGGATGAGGACCGGTCCGGGGGCGGCGCCGGGGGAGGCTCCGGTCCCGGTGCCGGCCCCGCCGGTAACTCCGCCTGTCGTATTTATGGGAAAACAAGCGGCGGCGGAGCGTCGGGCCGAGTCGCGCTGTGCCGTACTGTGCCCTGCCGTGCCGTGCCGTGCCTTGCCGGATCGGGCGGAGCCGGGCCATGGCCCCCGGGGCGGCGGCAGCCCCAGCCTAGCGCGGCGGCGGCGGCTGG
Organism: Atrichornis clamosus; assembly: GCA_013400975.1. NCBI lineage: Eukaryota > Metazoa > Chordata > Aves > Passeriformes > Menuridae > Atrichornis > Atrichornis clamosus. Next base: position 65,537 of record WBMZ01011918.1, read on the forward strand.
GGGATGCGGCGGGGGCCGCCAGGGCGGCGGGCGCGGAGCAGGTAAGGGGGTGCCGGGCAGGGGGCTGGGGGTTGCCGTACCCCCGGGGGCCCCCGACCGGGCCACCCCCTCGCGGCCCCCCCGGGCCACAGCATCGCATCGCATCCCATCTTCCCCTTTACCCCGCTGTGTTCCACATCCCCCCTATCACCCCGAGATCCTCCCGGGCCGTCCCAACCCTCAGGCTCCCCGTACCATCGCCCCATGCCCCATATCCCCGTTCCCACCTCCTGTGCCTTCTCCATCCCTCCAGCTCAACCGGGGCCATCCTCATCCACTGCTCCCGAGCCGAGTCATCCCACACCATCGCACCCGTATTCCGGGGTTCTGCGTCCTCTCGTGTGCTCCATCCTCTTCCCATTCCCACCCCTATCTCATCCCTATCTCATCCCCGACCCCATCCTCATCTCCATCCCACCCCGCCGCAGTGCCCAGGCCGGGCCGTTTCATCCCCCCGGCGCCCAGCTCAAAGCCCTGCGCGGCCCAAGCGGGCCCGGTGCCTCCCGGTGCCGGTGCGCAGAGGGGTGGGGGTGGCCGGAGCCACCGCCCCGGGGTCTGCGGCAGCGCCTCGGACAGACTCGTCCCCGCCGGGGACCGCCCCATGCACCCTCTAGCCAGCCCCGGCCCCACAACCCGCCGCCCCCGGGGTGCCCCTGCCCCCTCTACCCCCGGCCGTGCCCGTTTGCGGGTGCTCCCCAGGCTGAGGGACTAGAGGGGCCAGAGGTCAGAGCGTCCCCTGCACCCTGGAGTGCTGCTCACCCCAACCTGGCTGCCGGCACAAGGGGTATCCTCCTGGGCTGGGGGTGCCTCTCCCCTCGGCAGGATGAGCCCCTCTGGGGGCACAGGCTGGGTTGGGGCTGGGCAGACATCTGTGCCTGGGGGCTCCGGACAGGGACTGGGGGGGATATGGCCGTGCCAGGGGCACAGAGGCTGCGAGACACGGGCAGGGGCACAGGGCTGGGGAGCACAAAGTGGGTGTGGAGGGGCTGTGCAGGGCGAGCAATGCCATAGGGGCATAGGGCATCGTGCGTGTATCCTGGGGCTGGCACGGGGTGGGAGTGTCTATTTGCCACGTATACGGAGCAGGGGCCGGGGGGACAGTGGGCTCCCTGAGCACAGACCGTGCCGGCTGCCAGCTCCCAGTGTGGGAAGTGCCCGGGCAGCAGCGGCCGTCGGTGCCCCGCTGGCACACACACGGCACGCAGGCCTGTGCACAGCGGGGTTGGCTGTGCCAGGACACAGCGGGTACAGCCACTGCCTCCACGGCAGCCGCTGGTGGGACCTCCAGCATCATCTGCTCGAGCACGGTGGTGCAGCGAGAGGCTGCCCCTGGCTGGGAGTCCAGATGCAGGTGCTGCTAGTGTGCTCAGGGCAGCACTTGGAGCAGTGCTGGGGCAGTTCTCGGGGCAGTGCTGGTGCTGTTGGCCGTGCCCGCGGGGCCGTGTGGGCATTGGGCCCAGTGCAGGCAGCATGTGCTGGGGCTGCTGCGGGGCAGCAGTGCAGCGTGCTCGGTGCTCTGCATGTGCAGGTAGTGTGCAGGCAGTGGACCCACTGCAGCGCTCCTGCCTGCTCAGTGGGACGTGTGTGGGCAGCGAGCAGGCAGGGTGGGCAGCAGTGACCAGACAGTGTGCGGGCAGCGTGCATGGAGCAGTGCCCTGGCAGGGCACCAAGAGCAGGATGTGCAAGCAGCAGCCCTTGCCATGTGCAGGGACAGGCAACGAATGGGCAGTGCCTGGGCAGCGCTGGGGGCCGCATGGGCAGGCTGTGCACTGGCAGGACGGTGTGTACGGGCAGCCCAGGGCACACAGGCAGTGTGCGGGCAGTGCCCTGGCAGTGCGGGGGCAGTGCCCTGGCAGCAGACTCACTGCAGCAGGGAAGGCAGCGTGGGGGCAGGTGCAGGCAGTGCCCTGACAGAGCAGAGCAGGCAGCACCCGCCGTGGGTATGGGGTAGGCAGGGCACAGGCAGGGAACTGCAGTGCGCGGGCACTGTGGGGTGCGCTGGTGGGGAGCACTGCGCCCCCCCGCAGCCCCCGCACAGCCCACACGTGGCACATGCAGGCAGCGACCCAAATCCCGGCCGTCTCCGTGGGTCCCTCTGGCAGCGGGGTCGCCCCCGGCCCAGCCCCTCGTGCTGCCGGAGCCCAGAGCTCACGTGCGGCACGGCGGGAGCAGCGTGCGGGGCCGGGCCGGCAGCAAGGCAAGAACCCCACGGGGGTGGCTCCCGACCGCTCCATGGACACCGGCGGCTCTGCAAACGCTGCCGGCTGGTGTCACATCTGCGGGGTGACACCGTGTGGGCACCCCGGGCAGGGAGGCTGGTACCTGCCGAAAGTGGGCAGCGCTGGGGGAGAAGGGGGCATCCAGTGCCTACCAAGCAGGGGGCTGGAGAGCAGGAGGGGATGTGTAACCCTCTCCCTGCAGAGGGGAGTCCGTGTCAGAGTCAGGTGGGTGTGAGACCATGGCGGCACTGGCAGCACTGTGGGGCCATCCTGGCTCTGTCCCGCATGATGGACAGAAGGTTCCCATGGCTTTGCAAAGGCTTCACTCTCCCTGTGCTGCTGCAGAGTCTCAGCTCCCTACACAGCCTCCCCCTGCACCCACGCTGTCCTCACCCACGCTGTCCTCGCAGAGGAGGAATAATTTGGAGAAACCATGGCAACCCCCCAGCTCCACCGGCGGCGGGTGCTGCTGGGTAGGTGGAGGACACATTGGTGCCCATGGGATGCAGCACCCACGTCCCCAGTGCACAGGAATGTGCACAGTGGCCTCGTTGGATGACGGTTCTTTACGGTTCAGCAGGGCTATGGCTGCAGGGCTCTCTGGGGGTGCTTCATGTGCCCCTAAGGCATCCATGGCCCCAGGAGCCTCACATGCCTTGTTTATTTTGCAGTGCTGGGATGGAGCCCCTGCAGGCCCCTCGGCCACCTCAGTCCACCCACCCCCTCACTGCTGCTGCTGGACCAGGTAGGACTCTGGGCTCCAATTCCCTGCCTACCAGCCACTCTGACACCATGGGCATGGGCTTCCCAATGCCACTGTCACCATTGCTGTGGCACGGGGTGTTGCCTTGCCAAATCCTGCCCAGCTCCTACATGCTGTAACATAGTGGGGCCAATGCTGGGCCACTTCTGTGGGGGAAACCTGGCCTCCCAGCACCGGAGGGAGGCAGTGGGACCCTCATCTCCTTCCTCATGGCATCCCACTCTCCCTAGCCCACTCCATGGACACACAGCCCAAGCACACTGGCTTCCCCTCAGCTCTGGCATCTACATCCCCTCGGCTTTGAGGCAGGTAATGAGGGGGAACCCAAGACCCCCTCCTCATCTCTGTGTAGCTGATGCTTCTTGCCAAATAAAGTCAATTCCTTTCCTCCACAAACCACCATCCCTGTGGTCCTCTGCTACTCTTTAAGGCCAAGTGCTCTTTGGTGGCCTTTGCCACACATCTGTAGTGCATCATGGAGCAGCCAGTGTCCACCAGCACTCCCGGGCCCTTGGTGGCCACAACACCCAAGACTCAGAGGATGTGGTGAGGTGAGAGCTGGGGATGTCCCCACCATGGGGAGAGAAGGTGTGCATCCCTCAGTGCTGATGGCAGCCCACGGCAGCTCTCAAGGGGCTGATGGGGAAGGTCACCCACAACCTACCTAGTCCTGTAGGCAAACCCTTCTTCTGTCCCCACCACGCACTGTGGGAACCTTGTGCTGATGTCCTCATTGTCACACAGCTGTGTCACACTGTGGCTGGGGCGTTCTGCCCCTCCTGGCGACCCAACAGCACTGTCACAGAGCACTGGGGTGCTTGGTGCTGGCACACAGTGGGTGTCAGCCCCATGTCCCGTGGCGGCTGGAGCCATCATCCCACTCACTCTCCAGCCCAGGGGACATGTCACAGCCATGGGACGTGGGAGAGGACAAAGCCAGTGCACACAGAGCCAGCACAGCCCCTCTGGCACAGGTAGGTGATGGAGGAGTCACTGCAGACATGCAGGTTGGGGCACACACCACAGCACCCCTCTGCCCAGGCCCAGGGCCACGCCTGGTCTGGGAGACCCAGGGAGCGATGCAGCTCCGAGTAGCCAGCCCTGTGGCCACTCCACAAGGGTGTCTGTTGGCCACAGTGGGTGCAGCCACCATATGGAGGGGGTGTGGCTCCTGCCCCCCCCACAGAGCCCCAGACTGCAGTGTCTTCCCAGCCACCATGGTGGGTGCTTGTGGTGCCCGTTCCTGGGCCATGCTCCCCCCTACAATGCTGGTGCTGGGACATGGATGCACACGGTCCCAGGAGATCTCTCACCACTCCAGTGCTCACACCAGGGCTGGGCACACACTCCCCATGGAAAACCCTGGCACTGAATCCCCAAAGCCCCACTCAGAGTTGCCAATTAATGTGATACTGCAAGACAGTCCCTGTCTCCTGCAGCCCAGGAACTGGGCACAGTACCCTGTGTTCTCCTCTCCCTGTGCTGAGCTGGTAGTCGGAGTTGCCCAACTGCCCCCATGGGTGCCCTGCCATCCACTCTGTGATTTGCACCCTGGATCTGGAGACTTTTTCCAGCTTCTTCCCCCAGTTGACTGACTACCAACAGCAGCAGCAGAGTTCCCCGACTGCCCTCAAACCACCATTTCTGAAGAGATGGCCAACTCCCTGCCCCAAGCCAGGAGCTGTGGGGGTTGATCCGAGGTCCCACCAGGATTGAGGTGCCTCATGTGTTCTCTTGCAGGGTGGGCTACTGTCCTCTGAGGCCGTCTGACAGGGAACTGGCAGGAGAAGAGTCGCTTTTAAGATGACACGAACAGACCCACCTGACATCCTGGTGTCCACGGTGTACCAAGACATCAAGGTGGCGACAGCAGCCCCTGGGGATTCCATTGTCTGTCAGCCCCTGCCACAATGTGACGCCTCCATGTCCTCATCCCTGTCCCGCGAGCCGCAGCCCTTCAACAAGCGCCATTGCAGGAGTTTCGACTTCATCGAGTCGCTGGAAGAGCTGGGCACACCCCCAGACATGGAGCGGCCCTGCCCGCGCCCCGGCATACCTGAGCCCATGCCGGGGCCGCCGGGCAGGCGTGCGCCGCCAAAGCCAGACCCTTACAGCGGCAGAGCCCCTGCGCCGCGGACTGAGCCAAAGCGCCGCGCCCGCTCCAAGAGCGCCCCGCGGGTGAAGTCCACCCTGACCCCGGTGCCCATCACCGTGGCGGCATCGCCGCCGCAAGCCCGGCGTGGGCGGGAGGTGCTGCGGGTGGCACGGGAGCCCTCCCGTGCTGACCCCTCGCCGCGCCGTGAGGGCCCGGTGCCGCTGCGGGCTCTGGCCAACGAGGTTCACCCCATCAAGCTGCAGCCGCAGCGCAGCAGCGTCAGCCGCATCTCCCCGCTCTGCCTGGGCAGCAACTGCTATGAGGAGGGGCCGGGGGCCAAGGTGGGAGCGAGCCCCCACGTCAAGTGCCGGGTGGACATCAAGCCAGACGAGGCGGTGCTGGTGCATACGGCGCGGAACCTGCGGACAACCCCGAACCGTCCGGAGCCGCTGCGCTGGCCCCGCGCCCCCGGGGCCGCCCGCAGCCTGGCTGTGCCAGGGAGCCGGCAGGCGTCTGCATCCCGCACGCCCACCCCCAGCGACTCCTACAGCGGGGACCCCCCGCTCCTGCCCTACCCCGGTGAGTATTACGAGGCAGACCCCCGGGCACTGGCGTACCAGACAGTGCCAGTGCCAGCCTCACGGGAATTCAGGGAGTACCCCGAGAGGGGCTGCATGACCTTCTCGGCTCCTGGTGTCCCTGCCAAGTTCTTCTACGCAGAGGAGTCAGCGCGGTGCCCCAGCCCTGCCATGCCCCTCCGCAGCTCCGGCTATGCCAGCTACCCCTATCCCAGTCGCCACGCCGTGCCCCAGCCCTTGTACGCCGAGAACCCGCCCAAGGCTGCCGTTCACACGATGCCGTCCCGGTCGTTGTATGTGGAGGAGGCGCGGGGTTACCCGGTGCAGGAGGCGCCTGCCCGCACCTTTTACGCGGAAGAGCCCCGCTACTACGCCCCACGCGGGACCCCGGTCAAAACAGTCTACGCTGAGGACGCTCGGACGTACCCAGCCCTCGGCTCCTCCGCCCGGCTGTTCTACGCCGAGGACTACGGGAAGTACCGGGAGCGGGAGGTGCTGTCGCGCACATGCCCCCCGCCCCGCAGCGTACAGTCCCTGCACTTCGGGGACTGGTACTGCCCCGAGCGGGCCACTCTGCCCTACCAGAGCCTGCAATTGTCACGCTACACCCCACAGCCAGCCGGGCGTGAGGCCATGTTCTCCTCCTGGCACGCCAGCTACGGCATGACCCCACCGCGGCTGGGCCGGGAGACCCAGCATTACTCCAAATCCTGGGATAACATCCTGGCGCCGGCGGCGCGCCGGGAGGAAGCCCTGCAGCGTGGGCGCAGCTATGAGAACCTGCTCGCCCACGAACAGCACCGTGCCTTATCCCCCGAGGAGCGCCGGCAGCCTGTGGTGATCAACCTGTCGAGCTCACCCAAGCGCTATGCGGCCCTGTCCCTCTCCGAGAGCTCCATCCTCGAGCGGGTGCATGCTGATGGCAGCCGCGGGCCCCCGGGCCGCTCCTGGTACGTCACGCCAGAGATCACCATCACCGACAACGACATCCGTGCCGATGGGCTGGGCCGCAGCGAGAGGCGCTCGGCCAGCTGGGACATGCTGGACGCAGGGCGGGAACGTGGGCCCTACGCTGGGCCCTGCGCCCCACAGCCCGGCCCCAGGGAAAGTGGTTCAGGACGCCAGCGAAGCCTGGAGCAGCTGGACGAGCTCATCACCGACCTTGTCATTGACTACAAGCCAGCGCCAGGCCACCGCGCCGGGGACAGGGACAGCCTCGCCGAGCAGCTCAAGCAGCTCCTGAGCAGTAGTGCCCCGGGGCCCTCCCGGCGGAGCGAGGGCAGGCGGGTTCCCCACAACGTGCCCGAGGGACCCCGACCCATGAAGGAGCAGCCGGGCCCCAGCTCCCACACCAGTGCCCCGCGCCCCCCGCCCGCCCCACCAGCCACCGGACCCTTTGAGAAGTCGCCAGAGAACTGCTCGCCCGACCTGAGTGCAGAGGAGGATGACATGATGATGTGCTCCAACGCCAAGTGCCGGCGCACAGAGACCATGTTCAACGCCTGCCTCTACTTCAAATCGTGCCACAGCTGCTACACCTACTACTGCTCCCGGCACTGCCGGCGCGAGGACTGGGACACGCACAAGGCAAGCTGCATCTACGGGCGGGTGGGCAGCGTCTGCCGCCATGTTCTGCAGTTCTGCCGCGAGAACACCGAGGTGCACAAGGCCTTCTCGCGCATCGCCAAGGTGGGATACCTCTCCCGCGGCCGCGGCGTCCTCTTCCTGGGCTTCCCCAATGCGGGCTCAGCCGAGAACTTCCTCCAGTTTGGGCTGGAGAGCCTGCTGATGTCCCCCACCTACCTGTCCCTGCGGGAGCTGGACAGCTACTCGGACAACCTGGGGGAGTACGCCCAGGAGCTGCGGGAGACAGGCAACCAGTACGACCCCAACGAATGTTTCCTGCTGAATGTAACTGTGGCCGTCACCCAGAAAGTGCCAGAGAGGCCATCACCGAAGATGCAGGTGCCGACGGTCAGGAAATATGCCAAGGTGGCCTTAGCCTCCTCCAGCCCCGAGAAGAAGATCTTGAAGAAGGAGCGGGACATGGAAACATTGATCCTGACACCACCTCCCGGCACAGCAGACATCGACAAGGAGGGGGAGGAGGGCCGGAAGGCACGGGAGGTCTGCTTCATCAACATCCAGCGGGAGCTGCGCATCCGTGGCGTCTTCCTGCGGCATGAGTTCCCTGCTGTCTACGAGCAGCTCTGCGACTTTGTGGAGAGTAACAAGCGCTTCACCCCCACCACCATCTACCCCATCGACAAGAGGACAGGCAAACAGTTCATGTGCATGATCATGGCAGCCTCTGAGCCCCGCACCCTCGACTGGGTGGCCAGCCCCAACCTCCTGGATGACATCATGTGAACGCAGCGTGGGGGGCACCCCCTCTGTAGATACGTGCTGTCCTGTCAGAACTCCCTCAGCTGTGGGACCAAGGAGAGGGGGTTGCGAGCAGCTGGCGGTGCTGGGGGGCCAGGGGGTAACAGGAGCACAGCCCAAGGTTTGCCCTGGAGTCCAGAGCCTGGCGAACCCCTGCAGAGCCCTCTTGGGTGAGCGGTGCTTGGCCAGAGTGGGGGCATCCTGTGCACCTGCCCGCCGGGTTGCCACACACCCAGAGCCCCCTGGGCCTGCTCCAGGCCCCCTCCCCAGCTCTGGGGGCCCTGCAGCGGTCATACCCAGCGCCTGGTGCTGGGCTGCACCAGGACCATGTCCCCACCGTGTCTGTGTGTTCCGGGCGTGTTACTGCGGGAGCGTCAAGTGCTGTTGGGGCCCTGCAAGGGTGACTGGAGGAACCTGGAGTGTCCCAGGACCCCATGCGGGCTTTGGGCACAGAGCAGGGCAGGGCTGAGGGCATCCCTGGACGCTGCCGGGGGAGGGCCGGGAGCGGCCGCGGTGAGAGATCCGCGGGGGGCGGGCGGGGAGAGGGTGTCTGACCGGGGCCGGGGGTAATTGCCAGTGAAGGGTGACCGTGTCAGGGCCGGGTCTGCCGGGGGCGGGGGTCAGGGAAGGGAAAGCAGAGCCAGGGCCGCGGCCAGAGGCCCTCACCCGCTGTCACCCGGGACTCCTGCGCCGCCCCGCCCGGCCCCACTCCCCGCCGCCGTTCCCACCGCCGAGACCAATTCACGTCCCGCGGTGTGCCCGAGAGCCGCGGACCGGACGGCATCGCCCGCTAGGACCCCGCGCCGCCACCGGCGCAGCTTCACCATCCGACTGTGGGCGAGGCCCGGCGCCGCGGGCGTTGGTTGGCCAGCTGGGCGGAAGAGGCGGGAACACGGGGAGGGTCCTGGCGCTGGTTGGGCGCTGGGCCGGAAAGGGCGGGTGGCGCCGGCGGGCGGCAGCGATGGCGGGGGAGGCGCTGTCGCGGGTGCCGGACGTGCAGATCGATGGCGACGGCGTCTTCAAGTACGTGCTGGTGCGGGTGCGCGGGGCCGGCGCGCCCGCCAAGGACGTTGTGCGAGGCCACGGCTGGGCCGAGTACCACGGTGAGGGGCGCGGGGAGCGCGGGATCCGGGTTCTCGGCGGGGCCGCGTGTGGAGCTCCGGCCCGGGGATGCCGAGGGAAGCGGCCGCGGGCCCCGGGGGTGGGCGGGGGCTGCTGGGGGTCTGGTGCGTCACGGGCCGGTGGCTGAGGCGGGGGGTCTTCGCGTCCCTCCCACTCCTTCCCCGCAGCCGACCTGTTTGAGCGCACCGCGGAGGAGCTGGCGCCGCACGGCCTGAGCTGCGAGTGCCTGGGCGGCGGCCGCCTCGCTCACCGCCCCGAGGAGAGGAAGATCCACGTCTACGGGTACTCGGTGGTAAGTGGAGGCTGGGGTGGTACCTACGCGTGGACACAGCATCTCCCTTCCTGGTGCGGGTCCCGCTGCCCTTGGCCGAATTGGCACCGCGTCCCCTCGGGGTTGGAAGGACAGAGAGTGGCGGCGCTGCTGGGAGTCTTGGAGGTCCCTCGAGTGCCTCAGGGAGGGGAGACCCCGCAGAGCCGGAGCGGGAGCACCCCATGAGCTCCCCAACACCTGCCTGTGGGGCAGTTGCTCACCCAGAGCCTCCGGGGTCCCCCCAGCTCCGGGAGTCCTGTGGGGTCCATTCCCAGCGGGGTGCTGCCGGAGGGAGCTGGGCTGCACAAAAACCATGTCCCCACTTTGTGTGTTCTGAGGGTGTTACTGCAGGAGTGTCAGGTGCTGTAGAGGCTCTGTAAGGGTGACTGGAGGCACCCTCGGGAACATCGCTGGCATAGCGGGTCCCTGGGTGCTGACTGTGCCACAGGGCTGTCCTGCAGCATCAGCTGCACCCCGTGCTAGGCGCAGAGCCTGGCCAGGGCCAGGGCAGGGTGGTGGTCCCCAGTTTTCCCAGCTCCAGGGTGGCACTGTCAGCTTGCCTGGGTGCTACACGAGCCTCACCCAGAGCCAGGCTGAGCTGCTGTGGACGGGCTGGCACACGCTCTGCCAGGGGTTGGCTCTCTGCTGCCAGGGTCTGCCAGACCTGCCTTGGGGGTTTCGTGGGCTCCCCTGCGCGTGGTCACCAACCAGCTCTCTGGGGGACTGTCTTTCCTGTGCAGGGCTTTGGGCGAGCTGACCATGCCGTGACCACGGAGAAGCTGAAGGCTGAGTATCCCGACTACGAGATCACCTGGGCGGATGAAGGGTACTGACTCCTCTAGCTGGCAGTGCCAGCCCGGAGCTGACGTGGCCAGACATGGTGCCGGGGTGGTGGCAGCCGGCTCCCCGTGCTCGACGGTGCTCCAGACTCTCCTTATTTTCCTCTGTGTTGAACTCACCTGTTCTCTGCCATCATCTGACTGTCCCCGTGCTGGGTGCCCCCACCTCCCTGGCGTGGCAAAGCTGGTGAAGCCAGTGGTCACTCTGCCTTGGCCTCCTGGAGCCCAGGGCTCGTCCCCACTCGTGTCTGTGAGAATTAAAGTCGCTGGGGAGCACAGCTGCTCGGGTGGCCACATTCACAGCTTGGCTGCTCCTTTTCCAGCTCTGGATTGTGCCCTCTGACAGTGGAAGGGATCCCCCCGCCAGGTTTTCAGCCTCTTGAGAGTGGCCTGGCATGGGTGTGGGCAGGGTCGCGGTGGGTGGGTACAGCAGGGGTAGTGTTGGGATTTGTCTTCAGAAAGGGCTGAGGCAGGAGGGGGAAAAGCAATGGGTCCCCCGGCCTGGGGGAGGGAAAGGCAGGGTGGGGCTGGGGGAGAGACCAGCACCATCTCCTGCTGATAGGAAGCTGAGCTGCCTGGAAGCATGGGAAGAACATGCCCATTCCCACTCTGACAGGTGGTCACACCTTGAGAAAGAGCATCTTCCCTGACTTCATCCCTCCAGACATCCAGGACCAGCTGCTGTCCCTCAGAATTTCCCAGGAATTCTCCCTGCTTGTGCTTTCAGTGAGGAGCAGGGTGGGGAGACTAGGAAAAGCTGCTGGAGCCTTCAGTGGCTGGAGAGCTCCAGGTAGACGTGCAGGCTGGGTTTGTTTGATCACTGTCTGACAGGAGGCCAGGGCTGGAAGAACCTCTCAGCCCAGTCCTAGACCCGTTTCCTTGTCAGGCTCTGACCCTGTGTGCTCCCGGCTCCCGCCTGGCCATGATCCTGCTGCTGCCTCCATCTCGTACCGTTGGGGATGTGGGCTCCTTCCTCTGTGCCTGCAGCCCTGCAGGGTCAGCTCGACCTGCTGAAGCTCAGCCTGTGCCCAGTGTCCTGTACCAAACTCCAAAGGAGGCTCACAATGAGGGGGATGAATTTCCTAGGCAGAAAAATGGCTCTGCTGTGCCTCGTCCTTCCCTCCTGCAAGATGTGACCCTCCCCCATGCCCAGGGAAATGTTACCGAGCAGTCACATGGAGTCAGCTGCAAACCTGTGAGTCACTGGATCGTGGAGCTTTGGAGGCACATCTGAGATGTCCTGTCCATCCACTGGCCCAGCAGGGCCAGCTCCAGTGGGTCCATTGTGGTGGGCTTGTTGGGATGTGCTGTGCAGGGTCAGGAGCTGGACTCGATGGTTGTGGGTCCTTTCCAACACAGGGAATTCCATTAATCTAGGATGAGGTTGCTTGGGGTTTGAGAATCTCCCCAGACTTGGACCCCTCAGCAGCCTGGCAGCCTGCTCTGGTTTTGACAACCCTCACAAGAAAAAAGGTTTTTCTTAAAGTGATGTTTGCTGTTTTCACTTTGTCCTCACTGTCTCAGCCCTTCCTGGGGCAGTTCCTGCTTAAAAGGGTCCCTGAGCCCTCCTGCCAGGTCTTACACATGTGGGTGACATCCCGCTATACTTTCTCCAAACTGAGCACCTCCAGCTCAGCGTCTCCTTGTGGGAAGTCCAGTACTATCGTCGTCATCATCAGGGAATCTTTCCCAGAGATACTCAAAACCCATCTGTACACAGCAGACGGGTGGGACTGGGTGACCTCCAGTTGTCCCTACCAGCCTGTACCATCCTGTAATCACTGTCATGGCTCCTGGCTTGATCTGCTCCAGTATGCCCACATCTCACAGTGGGAGCCCAGCATCCCCCATGCAATGGGAAGGGCTCAGACCTCCAGGAAATGCTCTGTCCATGGCACCTGGGAGGCCAGTGGCTGCTTTGCCAGTAGCTATGGCGCTGGCCTGTGACAGCTCGGTGCTGCCAGATTCCTGGGCAGGGCTGCTGTGCCCCAGGGTGCCCAGGCTGGGGGCTGTGGGGCTGCTGGACCCAACTGGGCCTGACCAGTGGTGGGAGAAGGAGCTGAGCCTGTGTTTTACTGCTGATGCAATCCTGCTGCAATCCACAGGCCAAGGCCGTCAGCTCAGGGGGAGAAGCTGCTCAGCAGGGGCCCCTCTCTGGGCACAGGGGCTGGGGCAGCAGAGGTGAGAGGGGTCCTGTGGGGTAGCAGTCCCCACAAGCCCTGGCAGCAGCTTCCCCTGCTCAGGTGGGGAAACAGGGGTGGGGGCAGTAGTTGCCACACAGCACTGGTGGTACCCCGTGGGACTCTGGCTGCCAAGCCATGCTTCTTCCAGGATGATCAGCCCTTGCTGGGGCTTTGCCAGGGGTGTTCTGCCCCAGGAATGGCCTGGTTGTGGCCCTGGAGTTGTGCCCCTTCATGGCCAGTCACAAGCTGGGTGCTGAGATGCCCCTGCCACCCCGAGCAGTGCAGGCAGGGTGAAGGCTGGCTCCTAATTATGGCATCTTGGGATCCCCAGGCTCCAGAGAGACCTTAGAGCCCCTTCCAGTGCCTAAAGAGGCTCCAAGAGAGCTGGAGAGGGACTTTGGACAAGGGCCTGGAGCGACAGGACAAGGCGGAATGGCCTCCCACTGCCAGAGGGCAGGACGAGATGATACATTGTTGACTCCCAGCACAGCTGTCCTCCCTGGCCAAGCTGCAGCCCACTGCCAACCCAGCACCCAAAGGCTCTCCCCCTGTTTCTTGTGCTCAGGGACTTGTTCTTCCTGGGATCTGGCCCGAGGACTGGCAGAGCCCCCATGCCCCAGCAGGAGTACCAGCTTCTCTCACAGGGCTGGCAGCATCCCCAGCTCGGCAGGAAGTGTCTTCATCCCTTTCCAAGCCGGTGCATGCCACCAGGCTGTGCTGCGTCCCAGTCAGAGTGGCACCCACTATCTTGTCCTGGGTGGAAAACAGGCTGAAGAGGGCGTCAGTGGGGAAAAGCCGAAGGTCTCCCTGGGGCACCTGGCTGCAGCTCGCTGCTGCGGAGCCAGCGGTGCTGTGTGACAGGATCGCAGTGCGCTGGCCTGGCCCGGCACAGCCTGGCCATAAACCCTCTGCCAGCACAAGGAGCTGATAACGGCGGGGCTGAAGTCCAACGCGGGCAGGTCCTGGGGAGCACATTCCAGCCCGGGGCTCACGGTGTAGCCTCTTCCAGCTCTGTTCTACCGTTCCGGTGGCCAGGATGGCTGCAGGCAGGCAGGCGGTGCTGGCCCTCCTGGTGCTGCTGGGTGAGCTTTGCTGACACGGGCGGGAGTTGAGTCATGGGAGGGAAGGGGCTTCCGTGCTGGCTGCTCTACCTTGGTCCTCTCTCCCTTGGGCTTCCATGGGGATCACAGTTTCCTCCAGCTCTGAGGGCTGGGGCAGGTACAGCCCAGCTCGCTGGTGAAGTCAGCCCGGAGTTCCCAGGGTGAGCGAGTGCCAGAGCCCCCAGCACCAGGCCAGGTATCACCAATGGCTTTGTTCTGCATGGGACAAAAAACGCACAGATTTTCCTGTTTTTCCCCAAACAGGGGCTGGGACCTGGAGCAGGGGTGTGATACAGCAGGGTCAGTGCCCCAGCAGGCTCTGGCATCCCGAGACTGATGGTGGGAGATAGCAGTGTGTCAGGTGTGGAGTGCTGGGGCAGTGACAGGGAGGCCTGTCCAAGGGAAGATGCCGCTGAGAGCTCAGTGTCTTCCCCAGCAGGGTTTCAAACCGAGGTGCCCAGACAAATGTCACCTGCAGGCCACATGTGCCCTTTGTCACCTGCTGTGGGCACCGTGCCTGGTTCCCTGCAGGATTTTCAACCCCATTGTCTCTCTCATAGCCAGGACCGTCCTTCCCAGTGGGTCCGTGGTCATCAACAGCTGCAGCAGCATGACCAAGCAGCTCTGCAACTTCATCTGTGACTGCAGCGACTGCTCGGATGAGAACCAGTGTGGTGGGTGCCCAGACCCCCCAGGTCCCCAGACCCACTCCCAGGCCGTGCTCCTGGGGTGAGAGCAGGCAATGTAGTGGGAGGTGTTGTGGTGCAGGTCTCTAGGGTGGTGCTGGTGTGCCCAGGATGGATGCAGGGTCCCCCAGGATGGATAAAGGACCCTGGGGTGGGTGTAGGTCTTCCTGGCACGTGTAGGTCTTCCTGGCAGGTGTAGGTACTTGAAATGGGCACAGGTGCTGGGATTGGATCGGGGTGTGTGCAGGTACACCCTCCCTTTGGTGTGTGCAGGTACCTGGGATGGGTACAGGACCCAAGGGTCCATGGGGTAGGTGCAGGTCCCTTGTGCAGGTGCCCAAGCTGGACACAGGTCGAATGGTGCATGTGTGTCCCCCAGGTGGGTGCAGGATCCCAGCCTGTGTGCAGGTCCCCTGGGCTGGCCACAGGTCCCCTGGGTAGGTTCAGGTGCCCAGAACGGGTGCAGCACCCTGGGGTGGGTGCAGGTTCTTGGGGTGGGCATAGGTCACCAAGGTGGCCCCAAACCCGGCCCCGCCATCTGCCCACCCTCAGGATACCTGCGAGGCTCAGCAGTGCTGGGCACCCCCTTCACGTGTGACTTTGAGGACGGTGACTGTGGCTGGCAGGACGTGAGCACCTCAACGTACAGATGGGTGCGGGACCGGGCCAGCCTGGCCATGAGGGGCATGGGGCCTCACTCAGACCACACCTTAGGCACTGACCTGGGTAAGTGGGAGCTGCTTGGCTGGTGAGCAGGCTCTGGGTACCGACAGCACCACCTCACTGGGCTATGGGTGCCCTGGAATCAGGGTGCCAGGGCACCCCTCCTTGTAGGGTGCAGGCAACGGAGCAGACCCATGATGGGGCAGGAGTAGTGCTGGCACAGCTCCAGTGCCATCTCATGGGGCTGCAGCCCCTGCTCTGCTCTCTGCCTTCCCCAGGCTGGTTCTTGGTGACCGTGTCCCCCCCGACAAAGACCACAGCCACGACTTGGCTCAGGTCACCAGAGATGAGAGAAGCAGCTGCCACATGTGAGATCAGAGCCTGGTACCACCTCTCAGGGGGCTGTGAGAGCACCCAAGGTAGGCACAGGTGACATTGGGTACTGGGCACAGGACAGTGCGAATGGGGAGGGATGGGGCCATCTGCCCCTATGTCAGGGACAGAGCCACTGGCACCTCAAGATGGGTCCTTGCCATCCCATTTGCCTCTTCCATGTTTCACAGAGCTGGTGGGACCCAGGGTTCCCAGCTCCAGCCCCCAGCGCTGACAGGGCTCCATTCATCCCTTTGGGTACCCGGCATGCCCAGTGCCAAGGCTACTTTCGGGGCTTCCCTCAGGGCTCAACCAGACAGAACGGCTGGTGCTGCGCTTGGCTGTGGCACACAGGGACGACGTAGTGGGGCTGTGGCAGAGCCCCGAGCGGAGCAGCGAGGGCTGGCACCAGCTGGTCGCCTACCCGGGACGGATCACAGAGCAGTTCCAGGTGAGACAGTGTCGGTACCCGGCCACTGTCCCCACAAGCTGGGACCAAGAGGAGCTGGAGGAAGCTCCGGGACACCAGGGGGCCTGAGCAGCTCATCCCTGTCCTTCCAACACAGCTCATCTTCTCCCTGACACAACCACCTGCGTGCGGGGCACAGGTGGCACTCGATGACATCATCTTCAGGAACTGTGGCTTGCCAGGTGAGTCCCACATCTGCTAGAATGTGAGCTGGGATCTTGGGGAAACTGGGTGCGGTGCAAAACCCGGGGAGCTCTCCCATTGCTTGCTGTGCCTTGGGGCACCATGCCCTGGCCAGGACATGGGGTGGTCAGTGAGAAATTGTCCCTTGAGCCACCCCAGGGAAAGATGTGCCCACCATGGGAGTGGGATGGGAGTGCCCACCATGTCGCTGTGGGATCAGCCACTTGCTGACATTTGTCCCCCCACCCCAGAGTCCGGGCCTCAGGTCTGCGGGGCCCAGGAGAGCCGCTGCGACCGCGGCTCCTGCCTGGCACAGCATCGCTTCTGCGACGGTACCGACGACTGTGGGGACAGCTCGGATGAGGGAACGGCACAGTGCAGTGAGCACCCCTGGCCTCGGGGAGGAGTCCTGACTGCGGTCCCCTGACCACATGGATGGGTTGAGGGTCTGCCTTGGTGGGGCAAAGCTGTGCTGTGGTCTGGCAGGGGTCCTCCCATCTCTGCTCCATGACTGTGCAGCCCGGGGAACAAAATCACCCTGAGGGTTTGCAGAGGGGTGGCATCAGCCCAGCCCATTGCAGGGACCTATCTGTCTGTGAGAGGACTGGGACCCTGATCCCTGGGTCACTGCTGTCCCTTCTGCCCACAGAGAACTTCACCCACTGCTCCTTTGAGCACGATCTCTGTGGCTGGGAGGCAGAGCCCGGGCCACTGGCATGGGGCAGGAACATGAGCCTGAACCTGGGTACCTCAGACAGCATCCCCACTCGGGACCACAGCAACAGCAGGGCTGGTATGTCATGGGGCACCAGTGCCTCGGGGGAGCCCCAATGCAGGTGGACATGCCCTGCGGTGACACATGCCTGGGCTCTGCTCAAGGCTGTGCCAGGACAGCGGTGTCCTGCACCCACACATCTGCCTGGCTCCGCTCAGCCCCAGCATCTCCCACAGGTTTTTTCCTCCACGTGGGCAGTGCCCCCACTGGACAGGCTGGCGGCACAGCTCGGCTCAGCAGCCCTTCTTTCCGGGCTACCAACTCCTGCTCTGTGAGTCACAGCTGGGACCCCATGTGACAGCCCATGTGGACACGGTGGTGGCAGGAGATGGGGTTCTCAGCACTGGGGACCCTCACTTGGGGCTGGGGCTGCAGCTGGCCCTTGCTGGGGATGGGCAGCAGGTTTTTGGGGGTGGTTTGGTGGCATCTCCAGTGTTTGTTGGGAGCTCTGAGCTCCTCACAGCCCTACCTCTGTGAGCATCCTGTGGGGTGCAGGGGCTGCGTGCCCCTGCCCTGGGTCTCACCCCCCTCCCCATCCCCAGCTCGTGCTGTACTGCCACCTCCATGGCTCAGCCACCAGCAGCCTCAGCATCTCCTACGTGACCAGCTCTACCAAGCAATTAGTGAGGGAGAGGACAGGAGACCTGGGCAGCTGCTGGGTCCGGGAGAGAGTGGATTTCAATGTGACGGAACCCTTCAAGGTGGGCTGGCGCCGTGCTAGGGAAACTGGGCTGCCTGTAGGGTCAGGGTCACAAGGCCACCTCCAGTTGGCATCCTGGGACCAGGGCTGAACTGGGAACCAGACACCAGAGCTGAGCCTCTGGTGCTGGCACGTGCCACCCTCATGACACTGTGCCCACACCTCCAAATCTCCCTACTAGCCCCCAGCCCAGGACCACCCCACTGTAAATGTGGGGTGGTTGGGGTGTCTTCATCCAGATTGCGTCATCCCATGCCTTCCCACCACCCTGCCTGCTGTCCCCCACTGCCACCCACACTGCCTGCTCCTAACTGACCCTGGAGGGCACCCCAGTGACACCCTGAGGGCACTCTAATGGCATCCCAGTGGCACCCCCAGGCAGCTGCAGGCCACGGCTGTGTGCAGGGGCAGCACCAACCCCACAAGGCCACCATGGCCCTGCCAGCCCACCCTGTGCACCCTTGTCAGCTGCAACATTGCCCCTGCTCCCACCAGCCCCTTCCTGCGGGAAGTGTGTGACACACACACTGTGTGCTGGCTCCCCCATCCCACGGCTCCCTGGTGTCACCCAGTCCCCCCACA
This sequence comes from Atrichornis clamosus, assembly GCA_013400975.1. Taxonomy (NCBI): domain Eukaryota; kingdom Metazoa; phylum Chordata; class Aves; order Passeriformes; family Menuridae; genus Atrichornis; species Atrichornis clamosus. Next base: position 83,600 of record WBMZ01011918.1, read on the forward strand.
CTGTGCAGGACCCCTTGCTGACGTTGCTGGTGTGGTGCTTCCCTGCAGATGCTGATCGAGGGGGTGGCCGGCAGCGGGGGAACTGTGGCCATCGATGACCTGATCCTGTCACAGGGTTGTGTGAAGGAGCAGGGTGAGCCCAAGGGCCATGTCCCTCACCCTGCTCCAGTGTGGGCAGCTGTGCCAGGTGTACTGTGCCCATGGCACTGTCCCTAAAGGACCCACCACAGGGTCTGTCTGTCCCTCTGCTCATCACGGAGACCATCCTGGATGCAGCACAGCAAACACTTGCCCTGAGGTGCTGGTGTCCTTGTCTGTGGCTGTGACACTCCATCCTCTGTGTCACATGAGCAGCTCTCACCAGGCCCTGAGTTCCCTTCATCTGGTGGCAGCTGGGCTGGGGTGGGCTGGACTGGGATGGGACAGCATGGGATGGGATAGGGTGAGATGGGATGGGATGGGATGGGATGGGATGGGATGGGATGGGATGGGGAAAATGGAGAGTCAGGGAGATGCCTGGGGACACGGGACTGTGGCTTGAAGGGGTGGCACCGATGCTGTTGCTGGGCTCTCTCACCACTGCTCTCCGTCCTGGGGTGTTTCACCATCAGAGAAGGCTCCAGTCACACTGCCGAGCCAGGCGGGTGCTGGCCCCTGCTCAGCACAGGAGGTGGCCTGTGACAGCGGGGACTGCATTGCCGCAGAGCTGGCCTGCGACTTCACCGACACATGCGCCGATGGCTCCGATGAGAAGCGCTGTGGTGAGAGCCAGGATGGGCACTGGCACCAGTACCCCGGCAGTGGAGGGGTGCAGGCACCACTGGTCTGGCACAGTCAGGGCACGTGGGTGCCTGCACAGCCCCCAGCAGCATGGTGGCCTGGCAAGACTGAGCCTGGAGTTTTGGATTTCCCAGAGAAGCTGTGGCTGCCCCATCCCTGGAATTTTTCAGGGCCGGGTTCGACAGGACTTGGAGCAACCTGGTCTAGTGGAAGGTGTCCCTGCCCATGACAAGGGGGTGGAATGAGATGGGCTTTAAGGTCCTTCTGACCCAAAGCAGTTTGTGATTCTGTGATTCTTTGACTTTGCAGGGGCAACAACCTTTGAGTCAGGGACTGGGGGCTGGCACGACGTCAGTGTGGGGCAGCTGCGCTGGGGTCTGCAGACAGTCACTGAGCCCAACACCTTCCTCACAGGTGAGGCTGTTCCCACTGCCCAGACAATGCTCTCCAGTGCCCAGCACCACAGGAACCTCCAGAGCACGGACCCTCTGCTCCCACCCCACTGGGTGGGTGGGTGCCACTGCACAGTGTGGGCTGATGCCCAGCTGGGATGCTGGGCTGGGGATGCTACCAAGGATGTGGGACCCCAGTCCTGACCTCACAGGGTGTTTCTGTGCCCAGGGACTTTCCTGGCCCTCCAGATAGGAGAAGGACAGATGGTGGGTCCTGCAAAGGCACGAACACCTCTGCTGGGCCCCTCTGGCCCTGCTTGTGCCATGGAGATGAGCTACCACATCCACAGTGACCCCCAAGGTAACCTCCTACCCATTCCCAGGTTGCCCTGCCTGCTTCCTGCCCCCAGAGCCCCCCATGCCCACTTGCCTTTGCTGCCTCTCCCAGCCCCACTTTGCCCCATCACACCATCCTGGAGCTGGGGTGTCCCTGTCTGTGTCCCTGTACCCTGTGACCATGGGCGGGTCCCATGGGGGGCTCCCACAGGGTGGCCAGGGGTTTTGGGTTGGGTGCCCACAGCCTCTGCACCACCTCTTGTGCCAGGCTTCCTTGCCGTCAGCGTCATGGATCACACCACCGGCACCACCCTGCTGGCCTGGCACACTCAGGGTCGTGGCAGCACAGCTGGGGGTCATGTCCGTGTCCCACTGGGAGAGAGGAGCCGGCCCTTCCAGGTATGCTGGGACACAGGGACCAGCCTGGGGGGATTTCAGTGGGGTGATGCCAGTGCTGCCGGGCACCCCAGGCTCATGGCTGCTGCCCCCAGGTCGAGCTGCTGGCGCTGGTGGATCTCCAGGGCTTGGGGAGTGTTGGTGTTGACAATGTGACATTCGAGCAGTGCTACCTCGATGTGGTGTCACCCACTGCTGCAGGTACAACCAGGGGCACGTGGGCAGGGAGGGTCATCCCAGATCTCCTTCCGTGGGGGCTGCCTGGTGTCTGTCGTCCTGTTCAGGGACAGGACTGTCGTGCAGCAGCCCCAGGGCCAGGGCCAAGCACACATCCTGCCTTGGCCTGGGACCCCTGCATGGGGGTAACTTGGGGAAGGGGGTGGGGGAACAGAGGGAAAGGAACATTTGGGGGACCCATTTTGCTTTTGCCTTATCTCCTTTCACTTCCCCACCACCACCTCTCTCTGGCCAGAGCTGTCCTGCAACTTTGAGAGGGGCATGTGTGGCTGGTACCAGGATCAGTCCAGTGACTTCAAATGGGTCCGCAGCACAGGGCAGGGACAGGGCTCTGACCACACCACTGGCTCAGGTAAGGGGCTGGCTGCTCTTTGGGGGAACCCAAGGAGCCCAGAGCACCCCACAGCCTTCCATTCCCAGGGCCAAGACACACCCTGTGCACTCCCAGCAGCCCCATGCCTGTGGAGCAAGCTCGCCTAGGGCAGCCTGGAAGCACCCAGATCCAGGCTGTGGGTGATGCAGAGCACTCCCATCCATGTCCCCTCCACCCTGGCTGTCCCCAACACTCAGGCTACTTCTTGTCCGTGGACCCCTCTGCACCATGGAGCCACGGGCAGCGGGCACAGCTCATCACCTCCCGCCAGGATCCTGCTGCCGCCCCGCGCTGTCTCTCCTTCTGGTACCGCCTGGCTGGCCCACAAATCGGTACGTGCCCCACGGCACCCTCCCGGGGGTGCCCCAGCCCAGCTGCACTCTGAGGACAGCAGGGTCCCTGAGGGGTGCAGGATGGCTGCCCCATGTTCCTCTCTGCCCAGGGACCCTGAACCTCAAGCTGCAGATCGATGGAGGGGAGGAGATGGTGCTGTGGACCCGCCGGGGAAGCCAGGGCAGCATCTGGCACCAGGCATGGGCAACTCTGCCCGCCACGGGGCAGCAGCAGTACCGGGTGAGGAGCTGGTCCCCATGTCCCTGGCACCAGTGAGGCACAGGATGTCTGACACCGCTGCCTGGGGGCAGGTGGCTTTCGAGGTGCTGCGGAACGGGTTCCTGGGGGACGTGGGGCTGGATGACCTGGCGCTGATGGCGGGACCCTGCGGGGCTGAGCTCTTCTGCTCCTTCGAGGCGGACAGCTGCAGGCTGGCAGCCAGCGGGAAGGGCACTTGGCAGCGGCAGAGCAACAGCACTGGCACCACTGCTGGCCCCGCGGCCGACCACACCACCGGCACCGCCACAGGTACGGGGCCATGGTGGCCTGGGGCTCAGGGAGCCCTGCTGCCTCCCTGCTGCACTGAGTGTCCTGACTGCCTTCCTGCCCTCCCTCCCTGCTGCTCTGAATGTCCTCCCTGCCTCCCAGCCCTCCCTGCCTGCTCTGAGTGTCCTGCCTGTACCCCACATCAGCTCTGCCTGCCAACCCTGTGTCCTGCCTGCCCTCCCTGCCCTCCCCAGGATGTACAGAAGACAATACTGTACAAGGCTCCCCAACCCTGGGATTCTCCAAACCCAGAGTCACCCAAACCCAGCACTTCCCAATCCTGGGGTCATCCCCAAGCTGGGGGAACTGCTTGACCTGGGGGAAAATCCAACCCCAGTGGCCCCTAGTGCCTCCCAGCAGGGCCGGGCAGGGGTCATGGCATGGGGGCTTCTCTCCCCTAGGCCATTACATGGTGGTGAGCACAGGCAGGGTCTCCCTGCCTGTAGGGCACACGGCTGCCCTCACCTCCCAGCGCTACCAGTCCTCCGTGCCCGCCCAGTGCCTGGCCTTCTGGTACCAGCTGAGCGCCGGGACCCCAGGTGAGTATGACCCCTCCTGAGACCCTTGGGGACACCTCCAGATGGGTGGGGGTCCCACACAGCACAGCCCTGGACTGCTGCTCTATGTTGGGTGCCCTGGGCAGGCTCCCTCAGGGTGTTCGTGGAGCAGAGAGGGGTGCGGAGAAAGGTGCTGAGAGTGAGCACCATGGAGGGGAGCAAGTGGCACCGCAGCCATGTCACCATCCAGCCTGATGGGGACTGGCAGGTGAGACGGGGCAGGGTGCCGGGGGCAGCTGGGGGTGGGTGACGAGGGGCTGCCATCTCAGCCTGTCACCCTGCCCAGGCCGTGTTCGAGGCAGTGGGAGCTGGGGGTGACCACGGCTACATTGCACTGGATGACCTGCATGTGTGGGATGGAGTCTGCTCCAATTCAGGTGAGAGCCCACCCCACAGGGGCACTTTGGACCAGATAGGGGGAATGGGACATCCCATGGGGGCACGCAGCCATGGGGATGGGTACAGCCCATTCCTTCCATCCAGGCACCCTATTCCTGGCCTGAGCTTGGCCTGGCCCAAACCTGGGGGTGGTGGGTAGGGGGCTAGGGGCTGCACCCCTGCCCCGTCTCCTACCAGGCAGCACTGGGTGTCTCACAGCCACTCTTTCCTCCTAGCATCCTGTGACTTTGAGCAGGATATGTGTGGCTGGAGCAGCCCCTCAGAACCCCACCTGCACAGCTTTGCCTGGGGCTGGAAGAGTGGGATCACCCTGGCCAAGTATCCCAGCCCTGAGCAGGATCACACCCTGGGCACAAGGAATGGTAGGAAACACCCATCCCTCCCCAGACACCCTGGCATGGCCGGAGAGAGGAAGAGGAGCTGGGGATGGATGGGATCACACACGTACATCCTAGGGGGCCTGGCTCCATAGCATCCCTGTCCCCTCCTTGCCTGGGAGGGACAGCTCAGTCCTGAGGACAACGCGGTGCAGGGCTGGGGTGTGTGTCATCCAGGCATCACTCTGGGCATTTTGGGATGGAGTGGGACAAGAGGGATAGGTGCAGGACTGGGGCACATCCTGCGCTCTGTCCCTGCCTGCCCAGGTCACTACGTGCACTTCGACACCAGTGTGCTGGGTGCGAGGGGCACCAGTGCCCTGCTGGAGAGCCAGCCCCTGCCCGCGGCCACTGACTCCTGCCTGCGCTTCTGGTACCACATGGACATCCCCGAGCAGCTCTGTGAGCACCGCAGGGGCAGGGAGGGGGTGCCGTCCCTGGGGGAGGGTGTCGTGAGCCCACAATGGGTGTGAGGGGCTCAGTCAAGGGCTGCAAACCCCCTCCCCACCCATGGGACCGTGGACACTTGGGTTCAGTTCCAGATGGGCGGTGGGAATGGCCCATTCCCTCTGGGTGCTGCCATCCCAGTAGAGGATGGCACGGCAGGGAGCGCTTGGTGGCTCTTGTGGGCTCTGGGCAGCTGGTGATGCCAGGGTGCCTGTGCCCCCCTTGCAGCCAGCGGGGAGCTGCGGGTGACTCTGCGTGGTGTGGCGGGGCAGCGCACGGTGTGGAGTGTGGCGGGGCACCACAGCCGGGGCTGGCAGGGCGCCGTGGTGCCTGTGCAGAGCCCCAGTGAGTTCCAGGTAAGTGGGGCCACCTGGCGTGCAGGGTGTCCTGCGGGGGTGCATCAGCCCACTAGATCCCACCTTCCCCCACAGATCAGCTTTGAGATCACCACATGGAGGTGGCCGATGGAAGGGACAGTGGCACTGGATGACATCATGTACAGCGTTGGGGTGGGCTGCCATTCCAGCCCGGAGGGGCCAGTGGAAGGTGCGGAGGGGCCAGTTCTGGCTGTGAAAGGCCAACCCAGAGCTGCCTGTGATGCTGGGCTGAGGCTAGAGGCAGCTCTCTGGCCAATGGGTCAAACATCTCCTCTCCCTGCAGAGAAACCCTCAGGCAGCTTCGTGGCAGAGGTGGTGCTCAGTCTGCTCCTGGCCCTCGTCATCGTGGCGCTGGTGGCTATTGGGGGCTGGTATTGGGTGAAGCAGCAAGGGCTGGCAAGCAGGACACCAGCAGAGAGCAACAGCCCCCAGGGCTTCGACAACATCACTTTCCACGATGTAAGGACAGGGTGAAGGACTTTCCCGATTACCCCAGCTGTGCCAAAACAGTGTTTTCCTAAAAGCTCAGCAAATGGCAGCAGGTTCTCCCTGACCCTGCACTCCGCCAACGCGACAGGGAGGTGCAAAGGGCTCTGCTTCTTATCTGCTTGTTGACAAACAAGTGACCCCGAGTTGTAGGACTGACCTAAAAATGACCTCCAGAAGAGCTGAGTGTGCTCCCCGCCTGGAGCCCTGTGGGGAAGGGGGTCTGGCAAACATGGCTCATCATCACCCAGCCAGCACTCACATCAGTGTGAGGTGGCTAAAGCTGAAGGTCATTTGGACAGATCTGGTGCCACACAATCTGCAGCAGAGCCACCAGCCCCAGCATGAACCCCAACAGAGAATGTGGAGCCCCCCAGGTGCACTGGGGGTTTGGTGCCTCTGCCGGGGTCACACGGGGGCTGACACATTGGTTCTCCTCATTGCAGCCTGAAAGAAACCCTGGTGTTTCACAGCAGATAGCCCACGTTTGTCACCAATTCTCACCCACCTTTCTTTGCAGGACAAAGTCATTATATCTCCAAGGGAGGGGGATGAGGCTTGAAATTAGCAGCCAACAGCAGGAATTACCCACTCCCGCCGGGCAGATCATCCCTCGGCACACCCCACACTCCGTCAATGGCCCGTTCTCTGCCCCCAGCACCAGGGAGCTGGCCACCCGGGGAGCCGGCCCCACAGAGGGACACGCCGCTGCCCCCACTACCTCCAAGTGCTTGGGAAAAGCATTTTTGTTGTTTGTAACATGAACTTTCTGCTTCCAAGACACAACAACGTGCCTGTGCTTTGGCAGACAGCAGCAGTGAGAGTTCTTATAGTGGCCATCCTGGTCCAAGCAGTTCTGGCCATGGAAGGGGGTCAAGTGTGGGGTCCCGGCCCGCAGAGCTGGGAAGAGCAGTGGGTGCTGCAGAGGGTTTGAGCCACTTCCCATACCCAGGATGAAGGACAAGGGCTCCCAGGACACAGAGCTCCTACAGGGAGGAAGCCCAGTGCTTATGCTGTTTTTGGGGAGGGTGAGTGGTGGGGCAGGGAGTGGGGGGGGCCACCCCACAGCACCCCTAAGGGCAGGAGGCAGTCCGAACTCTGGTGTACAGGTGCCCACCTGATGCCCATACACCTTGCAAGGGCACTTGAGAATTTGCCTTTAACTGTCACTGGGAAACACCAAAATGTTCCTGAGGCACAGGTTGGGTTCAGGGTCTGAGACCCACCCTGCACCCAGCCCGCCCCAGCCCAGCGGCCCTCCCTCGCCCACAGCTTTCACACCTTACTGTGAACTCCAAACTCAGCCCCACACAGAGTCTGGTTCAGCTGCTGCACAACTAGCAGTCCACTAGGATCCTGCTCCCCCCAGCCCCCGCGTCCAGCTGGAGGAGCCTGGGACATTCTGCTTTCCCAGTTTGTGACCAGAGCCTGTTTCCCTCTCACCCCCTTAGGTGACACCTCAGTCACACCAAACACCATCCCCACAGCCCTGTCATGCCTGCAGGAATGAGGTCCCAGCAAAGCTGGGGAAGCGCAAGTCTCAGGTTCACCTGCCTGGCTCTGCAGATCCCCACAGCCTCCCCTCACATCCACAGCACTGATTCCATCCCTGGGCTGCCGGCCAAGCTGCATCATCCCCGATGTAGGGAGAGGTGACACAGCCAGGAAGGCCGTGACAGTGCTGGCTCTCATCCCAGGCACCCTAGGTGTCTAATTACAGTCCCAAAAGGAAGAGGTGCTGCAGCTCTAGTCACACCCAGCCACAACATTTACTACCAGCTGGTCACATGCAGCAGCTCCCCTGGGCAACTGAAGGGTATCAAACTTTATTACAGATGTCTTCAAAACAGGCTGGAAGGAACAAACCAAACTCATTGAGATACAGCAACTGAGTTATCATTTCTGATCAAGCCCCAACTCTCCCAAACTATTTATATATAATATATCTCACCCGTCTCCCAAATTTTTTCAATTAAATGATCACATTTCCAACCACCCTAAGTGCCTGAACATCAGCTGCTGCTAACACCACAATGCACATTTTCTGGCAAATCAGAGGCAGGGTTTGGGTTTTTTCTTGGGGTTTAGATCCTCAATCTCTGAAAAGGAGGAAGGAAAAACAAACATGAGGAAAATTGCTTCTTTAAGGTTGCCTTTTTACAGCAGGTATAGATTCAGCAGATTTCCCCCCAAAAGCAAGTCTGAAACCCTCTTGTTCAGCTTGGCAATATGCAGAGTGTTTGAGGAGAACCAGCTGGGCCAGATCAGTCTGAACAAACTGATTTCGAGGCTTTATTGTCATTTCCCTTTAGGGCCCGTTTCCAGCGGTTTTCCAATGTCCTTCCCACGCAGTTTGAGGCCTGAAATAAGAAAAAGGAAACCACCACCATCAGCACTCAATCATTCACCCAGGAACTTTATTTCCCCCAATTTTGGCTATAAGGAAGAGAATACCCAAAGAAAAGAGGGCAGAGGAACCAGAGTTCAGGACAATCCTACTTTAGTTTCTAGGAGCACCCAACCAACTCCAAACAAAACCAACTGTTCTCCTAGGAAACGGGATCTGAACCAGTCCAGGAGAGTAAAACCTTCCACAAGTGCAATCAGGCTTCCCTGGGTCTCAGCATCTCACAGGTTTTGGGGGGAAGCACACAGGGGTAGTCCTCAGGGCACAGCCCCACACATGAAGGTGCAGACCAAGATCAAGAGCTCCCAGTTCTGTTTCAGTCAGCAGATCCAGGTTTTATCAGAACACAACTTAACGGCACCACACCCGCAATAACCTCCAGCCAGCAATGTTCCTGACAGGAAGAATGTAAGTATCTTTCCCCAAACCATCCCTCCCAGGCCCTTGAAACACTGGCAGTATTTCTGAAGTCTCCCTGAACTCACCGATGGCTCTTTCAATCTTGCCCATGACCTGGTTATTGGGGATCGCTCGTCCTGATTCGTAGTCAGCGATGACTTGTGGTTTTTCATTGATTTTCTGAAAAGAGGGGATGAGTCTCAAACACAGCAATGCCCAGGAGCAGCCCCCCAGGACTCACACAGGTAAGGAACAGCCCCTCATTATGCCAGGATAGATGACAAAGTGCTGCTCCCAGGCTGACTCCATTCCAGGCTGGCGCCTCCTTACAGTGTCCCAGAGCTGGTGACACCAATCCTGGACAGACTTTGACTTCCAGGAGGAACAGGAATACCAGGGATTGCTGTTCCTTCAAACAGCAGCAAGTTGCTGAACACCGCTCAGCCCAGATGGTACAAACCCCTCAGGTTGGTGTGAGCTGCTGGGCCTTCCACCAGCTCAGCAGACAGATACAGGCTTTGCCTCCAAGCTGGGGCTCAAGGGCTGCACAGACAAATGCCAAAACACTTCCCAGACAACCAAAGCTGCCGGAAGGTCAGACACCAGAGATGCTGCATTCCCTGAACTTCCAGCCCATGACACCATCCCACTGCAGCTGCCTGCAAAGGGACAGGAAAGGTGCCCACTCTCACTTGGAGATGCCTCACTCACCGTGGCCAGGTCCTTCTGTGTGAGGCCCTTGCTCTGCCGGCCCTGCTGGATCACTTTGCCCACCTCCAGGGAAACTCTGTCATGGTGCAGCTCCTCTGTTTCGCGGTCGAGCTTGGCCGTGTTCTTTGTAATGAAGTGTTGTTTGTTCTGGCCTGCTGCCCCTGTCATTCAAAGCAAGAACAAAAAAACATCCAAGGACAAACAAAATAAGGCTCAGAGTTGTGCCAAAAAGTATCAAAGGGCTTTTTCCAAGCCCTAAGCTGCCCAGGATCCGAGGGAGCTGTCAGGATTTCAACATGCCAACATCAGCATTGATCTCACCCAGACCCTGCCCATTAAGGAACATTATTTTAGCTCTCTTCAGGGTGCTGTACACACCCAGCCATGCAGAGCCCTTCCCCTCCCCTACTTCACACCTGAACTTCACTCCAGACAGGGCAGGTCTTGCTTTTCGTTGGGGATTTAATACTCAAATTTTACAGCAGACAAATGTTTCTGCTGCAGTGTAGACAGGTCAATACTTGAATTGTGTTTGCTCACATATAAGGCAGCACGAATAAGAAGCTTTTAATCTATTTTTGACACCTTTTATAATTAAACTCTAACTATATTTAGCTTTGCTGAAAGCCTGAGATTCAGAAACACATTGCTTTGTCTCATTTTAGTTACACTATTTAAGTCCTAGTTTGAATCCTTTCTCTCACATTAGTCTCTGACATTCAGTGTCTCGATAAAGCTGACTAAATCACCTTCAAGTATCATCTCTATTTATTTCCAACCATCAGAATCTTCTCCCTACAGTGAGAGAATCCGGCAATTTACATCGGACAGAAAACAAGGCATTTTTAAAGAGCGCCGCCATAGGAAGAAAAGCAGCCATTCAAATTCTCAAGAGAAATAAGCAGCAAAACCAGGAAACTTGAGTTTTGTGATCTCTTCCAAGAGCTCTGCTCTAGCCACACAGAAACTTGGGGGCAGCTCCAGCGGCCTTACCAGGCGGCTCCCAGGGCTGTGCGTTAGGCCCCAGATTGGGACCGTTGGCTCAGCCGAGCGGTGCCACCTCCTGCCCCCTCTCCCCATCCCAGGCAGCTGTCCCCGGGGCCGCCTCAGGCCGGGCCGGGCCGGGCCCCCCCGCGGGATACCCACACTTCTTGGAGGTCTCCACGTCCTCCCCGCGCCGCTGGGCCGCCAAGATCGCCTGGGGAGAGAGCGAAGGTGCGCGGTGAGCGCGGCGCTGCTCAGAGCCGTGGCCTCGGCCACGCCAAGCCCAGGCCCAGCGCCTGTCCGGCCCCGCACCCGGCCCCTGCCGCTCCGCCGCTCTCCGCGCTGACCTGCTTGGACTTCGCCTGGGCCGCACTCGGGCCCTTCTTGCGCAGCACCGTGACCGTGTCCCAGTCGCTCTCCGCCATCGCTCCGACCCCGCCCGGGCCGCGCCCGCCGCCGGGGCACCGCCCAGTGCCCGCCTCCGGAGGCGTGGCCGCGCCGCGAGCGCTGATAGGGAGAGCCCACATCCTTCAGGAGAGGAGGCCGCTCATAGGTGGGGACGGGCTCGAGCGCAGCGGGCGGGGCCGGCGCTCCTCCACGGACTGTGGCCTAACAGCACTCAGGCGTGACGCAGCTCCCTTTGATAGGTGCACCGTTTTGTCAATCAGCCTACTCGCTATGCGATTTGCAAACGAGCACGCCAGCTTGAAGGCGGACGGCACGTACCTATGCACGCGGAGATTGGTTGTTGACAGTGCCAATCACGGGTACCCGGCTCGGATTGGTTTGGCTGAGCTGACGTGAGCATGCGCAGTGCGGTGGTTTTGCGGTGTAGGTTCCGCCCGGCTCGTCGGTACCGGCGGGGGAGAGGGGGTGTGAGGCGTTCGTGCCTCGGGGGGAGCTCGGGAGAGCGTCCACAGGACGGGCATGGGGAAGGTCCAAAGGGGCCAAGGGAGGAGCGGCTGAGTGCACTGGCTGGTTCGGCCCAGAAAAGGCGATTCCGAGGACAGACCTCACCGGGGGCTGCAGCCTCCTCACGAGGGGCAGCTGCGATCTCTGCTCCCTGTGACCGAGAGAGGACCCAGGGAACGGCTGGAGCTGTATCAGGGGCGGGTTAGGCTGGATATCAGGAAAAGGTTCTTCCCCCAGAGGGTGCTGGGCACTGACCAGGCTCCCTAGGGAATGGTCACGGCCCCAAGGCTGCCAGAGCTCCAGGAGCGTTTGGACAACGCTCCCAGGCACAGGGTGGGATTGTTGGGATGTCTGTGCAGGGCCAGGAGTTGAACTCGATGATCCTGGTGGGTCACTTCCAACTCAGGATATTCTGTGATTGATGAAAATCCCTCAACTGCATCCGAATCACCCAGAAAGTTCCGCAGTAAAGGCGTGAAAAGCTGCTCCTGCTCTCGTCATTTCTGAAGCGAGGGGGGACGGAGCTAACACTCCCCGGGCGGGTTTTTGTGGGGTCTTCCCATGACAAAGCGCAGGAGGAGCGGCCGAATCCCGGTTACGCTGATGATCCGGGTATTGCTCGGAAATCAGTCGCCGGGAGGGCGCGGGGCTTTGCATCTGTCATTTGTTTTCCGTCACCGCAACACGCCTGATCCCAGCTCCCAGGGAACGGGAGAGAGCAGCTCTGGAAAGCGTAGATGGGACATTAGCGGGGTGCAAGACTCGCTCCTTGGGCCGTGCGGTGGAGCCGGGGTGCAGCAACAGCAGGATTGGGAGCGGCCCCAGCTGGTGCCGTTTCATCCCGTGTTCACTGGGAGCAGCTCCGGTGATCCCATCTCGTCCCACGGCTATCGTAAGCAACTCTAGGTAGTTGGTCCCGTTCCGCGGCGGGCGTTTCCAGTGAGCCTTTGGTGAGGGTTTCCTGTCCCTTTGGGAACAGCACGTCCTGCCCCGACACTGCTGCCAGGTCACGGGCAGTTCAGGAAGTGCAGACAGGATTTTCCTTCGCTGGATCACATCACCAGGCGTTCCATGCTGGTGTTCCCAGACCAGCGCGGCTGGGCTGGGAAAAGGGCTGTTGCAGTGCAGTGGGTGAAGCAGTGCCCATCCCAGGGGAGCCGTGCCCGTGCCATTCCCGGTGCCGACACAGGCAGTGATGCGCTGTCCCCGGCTTCCCAGCTGGAGCATCCCGCCTTGACGATGCCTGAGCAATACCTGGCCCCGCGCGAAGGGCTCGGTGCCCCCGAGCCCCCGCGGTCCTGCCGTGCCCCTCGCTTCCACCCGCTTCGCTCCGGCTCCGTCGTCTCAGCCAGGCTCCCGGGAGAGTCACCTTGGCCGCTCTGTCACTGCGCCCGGCTCTGACCGGCGAGGATTTCCCCACTGGGTGAATTCCCCTCAGTGAAAATGTGCCTATCCCTGCCCCGCCGGCGCAGCAGGCGGTAAAACCCCGGAGCCCCCGCGCCGGAGCCGGGCTGTGGGGCAGGCAGACTGGGGACACCCCGGGTGACAAATCCTGCTGCTGTGACCTTTTGCCGAGCAAAGTTCCCCTGCGAAAAGCACCTCGCCATGACCTCAATGAAGGCTGCGCCGCGCGTTTCCCCTACACGGCATTTTTGCTGCCATCGCCGTCCTGCCACCACCGTCCTGCCACCGCCCATTCTTCCCGACCGCTGGCCTCCACCTATCCCCCGAGCAGGCGCCGCGGAACGCGAGATGGCCATGGCGCTCTGTGCGCAGGTAGGCGAGGGCCCACTGGTACCAAAACGGCCAAAAGTTACTTAAAGTTCCTCAGGGTGCCAGGGCTCCCCCCGGGCCATTTCCGAGGGACCAGGGGCTGCTCACCTGGGGGGTGCAGCAGGAGATGGCTGTCACCCGGTGGGACCCTGGGTGGGTCAAGGTGGCCCCAGGCTGAGCACCACAGTCCCTCTGGGTCCCCCTCCAGCAGGTGCAGAGGGTGCATGAGGGGGTCCCAAGAGATGGGTGGCAGGTCCCAGGGATGAATGAGGGGACTGAGGGCAGTGTACAGAGGGTCCTGGGGGCGGATGAGGGGTCCCAGAGATGGACGAAGGACCCAGGAGGTGGATGAGTGGGCTGAGGGGATGGATGAGGGGACACAGAGGGGATCCTGAGGGTGTGTGAGGATGTCCCAGGGGTCTGGCTTCATTCCCAGTAGGGTGGTGTTGAGGCAGGAATATGACAACGGATGGTGGGGAGTCAGCGAGGAGTGGTGCTGGGGAAGAAGTGACAGAGGACGGGGTAAGGGGCTGACTGAGGTGCTGAGGGGAGGTGACACTGGGGGCATGACTGAGGGGCTGACAGTGGAGGTGGCAGGGGGCATAATTGGGTGTGATGGTGAGGTGTTGGGGGAATGACAGGGCTTGGTGTGGGGGTGTTGGGGGTGTAGAGGTGAGTGATGCTGAGTGATGCTGTGGGGGTGTTGGGAGTGTCGGGGTGGGGGATGGTATTGGGGCCGTTCCCGGACGGGGCGGGGCGCAGTGGGCGGGGCCCGGCGCGAGCGGCCCGGGGGCGGGGCCTGTGCACCCCACACGTGTCCGGGGGCGGGGCCTGGCGGCGCTTCCGGTGCGGCGCGCGGAGCGAGGGCTGGTGAGTGCGGGGCCCTCAGGGAGCGGCGGGGCCGGGCTTCGCTCTGCCGGGAGCCCGGCCCGGCAGAGAACCCTCCTGGCCGCGGACAGCCCGAGCTACAGGGGGTTAGCGGGGCAGCCTCGGGCTCTTCTCCGGGCCGCGGTGTTTCCGCTCGTGGGGGTTCCCCCGGAGACGGGCTGGGGGTGTTCAGCCTGGAGAACAGAAGGCTCCGGGGAGACCTTAGAGCCCCTTGCAGTGCCTAAAGGGGGACCAGGCGCGCTGGAGAGGGACTTTAGACAAGGACATGGAGTGACAGGACAAGGAGGAACGGCTTCCCACTGCCAGAGGGCAGGGTTAGATGGGATATTGGGGACAAATTGTTCCCTGTGAGGGTGGGGAGGCCCTGGCACAGGGTGCCCAGAGAAGCTGTGGCTGCCGCATCCTTGAAAGTGTCCAAGGCCAGATTAGACGGGGCTTGGAGCAACCTGGGATAGTGGAAGGTGTCCCTGCCCATGGCAGGGGGTGGAACGAGATGGGCTTTAAGGTCCCAACCCAAACCAGTCTGGGATTCCGTGGATGTGCTCCCTTAGGCGTTTTAGGTGGCTGTGGGTTGTAGTCACAGGGAATGAAGGTGTGAGTGAGATACACCTTTAGATCATCGTACGTGGTCAAAACAAAAGCATTTTATTATTTTCCTCCTTTTTGCTCGTGCCTCTCAAGTCCTCATTTTCTGTCCCTCTGGAGAGCCCTCTGTGCCTGCTTGGGCATCACCACTCAATCTGGGCTGCACTGTGTGCCCAGCTTCCCCCCAGGAGCCTCTGGGACTGGCTGTCTCTGGGCAAAAGTTTGGTCCTTCCTGACAACTGACAGGTGTGAGAGCAAGCATTGGTAGGCTGTGGTCACCGATAGGCTTTTGGTGAACTGAGACAGTTTATTATATTTATTCCTCATCATCTTTTTAACCTTGTTGGAGCAAGAAGCTTTGATTTCTCTAAACAGGCTGCATTTCAGTCAACTTGGACGGGGGTTTTATTAGATCTGTTCACCCTGTATCTTTGTTCTGGATTTAGTTCTAAAATTCAAGTTTCCTCCCATATTTTTAACCAGGTGAAGGCAGGCTTGTGGTGTGGTTTACATCTGTGTGTTTACCTGTGCTGGGGGACCGTCTAATATGCTGTAACACGTGCAGCATATTTATGTAAAAATCACCCACATGCAATTATAATCAAATAGGGAAAATACTTTTGTTTTCAGTCTCTGGAGGTACAGCCAGAACTTTTCGTTCACATGGCAGCAGCAAACTCTTCTCCACCTGGTTCTTTGGATCTAAGTCAGCCGGGATTTGCAAAGGAGATCTTGGGAACTAAGCTGGAGGTCAAGTACCTGTGCTCTGATTGCAAGAACATTCTGAGGCGGCCGTTCCAGGCGCAGTGCGGCCATCGCTACTGCTCCTACTGCCTGAAGAAAATCATCAGGTAACTGCTGTGCCTTCAGTATGAAGACAAAATGCTTGAAAAGGCATTTTCAAGAAAAAAAAAGGAGAGAAAAGTCTCATTTTCAGGACCTTTTTAGTAAGAGAGCTGTGTTCAATCACTGAGGTTCAGCATCACCTCTTCTCTAAGCGAATGTGTAATCTCTGACTTGCCTTTATTGTTGCTACAAAGTTCTCTTTTCCAGAATCCCCTGGATTGGTTTTGCCATTCAGGAGGCAATCCAGGTCTGTCACACCTCTCCTTCAGCCTTCATCACAGCTACTGAATCCTCCTAAAAAGCAATCATTTGGTTGTTGTGTCAAACTGAGAGATATTTAAGCTCAAGCTGGTTTCCAGGGAAGTTTCCTTGTGTTCTATCTCACTCCTACATTTGAGTGAGGGAAACTTAATAGAATGATTAATTGGGAGAAGAAAAAAAAATTAGAAATAGGCATCAAAAATACACGCAAGCAAACGTTCAATGTGTTGTTTTAAAAATAAAAAAATACTTTCATTTTGTAAAGCTACCAGAAATCACTTTATTGTTAAATCATAAGTTAATTTCATTTTGTTGTGTTTGATGATTATTTTTCTTTCTGATAGTGCTGGACCTCAAAAGTGTGCCAGCTGTATCCAGGAAGGAATATACGAAGAAGGAATTTCTATTTTGGAAACAAGCTCGGTAAGGAGAAATGCATTTAAAAAAAATGTAACAGATCACTGGTGTCAGTAATACCAGTTGCAGTTTTTGTTTAAAACACAAGCTCTGAGAACCCTTTAGTCCTAGGAACCCTTTTCTTCAGTAGCAAGAAGGGAGATTACTGTATGGGACTCCCCTGTGCTGAAATCCAGGTCATGTGTGTGTAGTGGTGCCCTACTTTAAGCTGTTACAGTGATTGGGCTGCAATTAACACACCTCTGAGGCTTGATGGGGTAACTGGCCTGGGAGGAGTCTTCAGAAAGAATTAGAAGTCCTGATCAAAACTGCAACCCCTCAGTAAGACTTGTGGTTTGCTTGTTTTTTCCATTTCAGGCTTTCCCAGACAATGCAGCCCGGCGGGAGGTGGAGAGTCTGCCTGCTGTCTGCATCAACAGTGGCTGCACCTGGAAGGGGACCATCAAAGAGTATGAGGTACAGGCCAAGCAGGCTTGACACGTCTGCATCCTTCTTTCCTCTGTGTTTGGGGAAGGCTCAGAGGGTTATCTGTGTCCACTGACAGTGGGTGGAGCTGTCAATCCCTGGACTTCACTGTAAGCTGGACAAGTTCCCTGAGTGAGGATTTGTGCCCTGCTGAGGGCACAGACTGAACTGAGACCATTTCAGGTTTGCTTGTGATCACAGGGATCACACGAATTTGCTTATGAGCACATCTCTTCCATGGTGGGAACCACCTGCTCTGTCTCCAGCTCTTTTCTGCTATACAAGACTGTCAAGAAACTGCTGTGCCATGAAATGGTTGTGAATTTCACTGCACTATGTGAACCTAAAACTCTTTCAGACCCATTGGCTCAGGGAAAGTGACCTGGCCATGATCCCATTTCAGCTGTCCCCAGAGCTTCCAGGGCAGTGGGACTGGGTGTTGGGTACTGGCTGGTCACTCATCACCCCGAGTTGTTCTGGGCCACAAGCCTGCTGGTTGGTTTGTCTGCCTCTGCTCTCCTCAAGAGACTCACCAGCTTTTTAATCCAGGTTTTAGTTGTGGCTGTGGGTGGTTGGTCTATAGCATATGAATGTATGTAAGACTTTGTTGCTCCTGAAGAACAACTCTGTCATCCCTCTTGAAATGGCAGAACCACCACACAGGGGGCCTGAGATAAGAGGAATACACTTTATTTCCCTCTAGCACATGCTCCAGATAAAGATCATAGCCTCATGATTCACAGAACTTTGGTAGTGACTGAGACGTGCATCAGGAACAGGTTTAACCTCGGTCTGTCCAGGCTGACATTGGGGTTCTCTTGCTGATGCCGTTGCAAGGTGGAAGGAAAAAGCAACAGCTCTGCATGAGGCCTGAGCTTTCTGCCCAGGCTGTTGAACCTGTTGACAGAGAGGTGCTTCTGCAGCTCTACTTCCTTGTCCTGCTATCTGAGCCTTCTGCTGTGTGCTCAAAGTTCAGTCCAAGAGAGGAGGATGATGGTGTTAAATGGTTCTGCTGCTGTGAACCCCTATTTGTAGATCTGTGAGAGGCTCGTGTTGTGGATGTGGGACTGAAGAAATGTCAGGTGAAAAGTTTAATACTGCTACAGCACAGAGAGTTTGGGGGTTGCATTTCAGGGAGCAGGGTACCCTGGGACTGAGGTTTCAGGTTCACGCTGTGCTGGTGGTGTCTGCAGATTATTTGCTCCGTGCTGTAATTTCTTCTGGTTCCCAGAAGTCCGATGTCCTCTGCAGAGATTACAGTGAGCTCATCTCTATTAGACTAAACCAAATTATATCTGTCAGCAGCTTCCAGTGCTGATTGTGCTGTGGCTGATGAGCTCTGCTGAACTTTTTCCTGATTTTAAAAAAGTCTTAACGTGTTCTTGCAGAGCTCAGC
Organism: Atrichornis clamosus; assembly: GCA_013400975.1. Classification (NCBI taxonomy): domain Eukaryota; kingdom Metazoa; phylum Chordata; class Aves; order Passeriformes; family Menuridae; genus Atrichornis; species Atrichornis clamosus. The sequence goes on from WBMZ01011918.1 coordinate 101,680, forward strand.
AAAAATCATCAGCTGCCAAAGGTTCTCCCTATGCATTCTGACAAGTGTTTGAGTGCTTGAGTCTGGCCAGAGTTCCTACTGGGAGTTCAGAAGGGCAGCCAGCTGTCCTGGGATCAGGCTGACTCCTTGCAGGGCTGCAGGAGCATGTGATGCCCCAGAACCTTACACACAGCTGATGAAGAGCTCCTGAATGGATGAGGCTGTGCCTTGTTTTTGCTCTCCGCCTGATCTTCCCAAGCCCCAGTTCGGTGTTTGTGGGGAAAAGGATGTTTGATAGAGGTGCGGCCCTGGAGTGCGTGGGCTGCGGGTCTGTGGCGCATATCTCCCCTGCCAGGGGTTTGTGAATCTCCGCTATCCCAGTTTTTGTGAGTCTTGGGGAGCCCTGTGTGGTACAGGGGTTGTGGGGGTTTGGAGCAGTGCAGGCTGCTTCCTCTTGGGGTCTGAGTTGCCTCTCCTGCCTGTCCCGGTGGCACTTAGCTGAAGGGAGGAGGTTATTTTGTGCCCTCTCAGGAAAAGCTGGTTCTTTCCTAGGAACTGGTGGGAGGAGGCAAGGTCTGGCTTGTGTTATCTCCTCCCAGCTGCCTGCCAAAGAGCTGTGGCATTTAGTCAGGGCTGGCTGTCCCCATGCTGTCAGAGCCACGTGTGTGGCTGAGGAGGGCTGGGAAAGGAGGGGTTGGACAGCTGCATTAGCCCAGAGCCTTCTGGTACCATGGGCTACTGTTAAACCCAGCCTTCAGGGCCACAGTGCAGGGCTGCCTGATGCAGGAGAGTTGCATCCGTAGCTACACTGTGGGTAACGTCCTGCAGCAGCTCAGCACTCCCACTCTGGAAAGTCCCTTAGAGCTATTTCCGACAGGACATGGAAAGTCCCTCAGAGTGAATTCATTGTTTGCTAATTTAAAAATTGTGTGTTGTTCTGAGAGAGGCTGCTCTCCCCTTGCAAATCAAGAGATACTGTCACTTCTAGTTTGCTATCTTATCAGGGCATGCACAGGGGAAAAATGTTCTGCAGATGGAAAGCTTAAGCCTCTAAAAAATGAGTAAAACTGATTTCAGTTTTGCTTTCTGTTCAGGCAGACTCAGGTTTGGCTCTTGAAGGGATACACAAAACTGAATGAGTACAGTCTGCTTGGACATGACTTGCACTTCCGCTTCAAGTTGTGTGGACTATATGAAATATTTAAGTCTGGGTTTATGAGTGCATTTTTTAGAGTTTTTAAATACTTAGTGTCATTTGGATAAAGCAGTTTGTGGTGTGGCTGAAGGGTTTTTCCTTTTATTAGTGACCTTGTTTCCTGTATAGGTTTCCTGATGGGTCTGTCTGCATGTACATATGGCAAAGCAGGCTATGGGCGTGAGCCTTTAGATTCAGAAGGAATGTCTGAGGAGGGCTGCAGAAACTGAACCCCCCCATTAAAGCAAAAGGAAAGACCCCAAAAATGTGCCTGCAGGTATCCAGGCAGAGGGAGTTTTGTGGTTCCTCAGCTCTGGTGTGTTTTTCCTCCTGCTGTACAGTACCTCCAGCTGCCCACGTCCCTCTCCTGTTTTATCAACATATTGTTGTCAGTTCTCATTACACCTTTTGTTTGTGCTTTTCATCCCACCAGTTGCCTTTCTGTGCCCTCCTCCCAGAACTGGGATGGGAGGAGGGGGCTGCATAGGGGTGCACATGTGGTCAGCCTTGGCATTCCCCTTGGTTACCCTAGACAGGGGATTTAACTGAGCCCTCTTCAGATGGGAAGAAACAGAATCATCTGAGATGTAAGGAAATGAAATTGTCCAATTTTAGGAAGGAGAACTAAGTTTTAAGCTTAAACCTGATACCAGTATTTAAATTAAGTTTGGTGGGGCTCAGATGAACTCAACTTCTGAGTGACAGTTAGGTGTGAGGGTAATAGCCTAATCCACCCTGGAGGGAATGTGTTTTCCTTAAGTTTGTTATTGTCACCTTGGTTTTAGAGAGTTCACTGTAAGTGAAACCTGGAAGGCTGTGGAAAGTGTAGAACTCAGAACCCAAGTGATGTTACTCAAAAGCCTGTGGTGTCAGAAAGGATGTCTGCAGCCCCTTCTGGGCTACATGGCTTCCTGGGACCAGGAGAACAAGGTAACCGGGCATTCTTTTCTGCCCAGTGTTCATCTGTGGGAGATGATGGAGAGCCCCATCTCCACCTCATGTAGGGAAAACTGTCCCTCTTCAAAAATGCTGCTAGGGACCCTGAGCCAGGGGTTCCTCCTGCTTCAGGATGTGTCACTGTGTCGTGCCCCTCCTTCCCAGCTGCACCGCCCGAATGCCTCAACAGGTCTTGGTGGTGATTTTCAACTGAGGCTGAAACTTCATCTTCAGGCTTTTGCACATGGCTTAGAGCAGAGCTGTTGGTCTTTGGAGCTGCTTCACCTGGCTCCTGCTCCTCCAAAGTTGTACCTCTGAGTGTTGTATCAGTGTTGTCTGTGTGGGATACAACAGTCGAGGTGCTGTGGCAGGAACACTTGGTGATGCTGTATCAGGGCGAGCAGCCTTCTCTTTAAAACAGTACAGCATGTATTGTCTTTTTCTGAAGGGGTTTTGGCTCCAAGTTCTGGCCCAGTGGTGAAGTGCAGTTTGCAGCCAGCTCCAGCCTGATCAGCAGGACCAGACCATTTTCTGGTGGGAGAATCCTTGACTTGCACATGCGGGTGACGAAAAGGACCTGCTGCTTTTGGAAAAGGGATCAGACACACCTTTACTTTCCAGAGCTGGAGCTGAGGCCCACAAACATAGCCCAGCCACCCTCAGAGACCCCACAGTAGTTTGTGTAGCTGGCTGCCCAGACACGAGGCGGTTTCCTGTCCAAACCCATGGTGGGAGGTAGAGCCACGAGGAGTGCTGGAGAGCATGCGTGGGAGGGGGTTGGAAAGCCCCGGCTGCAGAGGGTCTGCTCTTCGCTTCTAAAACCAGCTCAACCTTCTTGTGGCAGCCCAGAAATTGACAGTTTTGGCATCTGCCCCTTGGGGAATGAAAAGCTGTAAGTCATGAGCTTTGAAGTGGAGGTGCGTGCTGAGTGTCCCTTCTATGCCATGAGGAAACCAAACCAACACAGCTGGGGGGGTTGTGGGACAGAACTTCACATGCAGAGAGATATTCCTTGGGCTCCAGGTATCTGGCAGGAGCCAAAGCTGTGATCACACACGCATCCTTGGGCCCTTCCAATCCTTTTGACAGCAGAGAGAAATTCGGTTTGATATCAAGCTACTCACTAGAGGCTCAGCTTCTCTAGCTTGTGAAAGACACCTTTCCCAGTTGGACTATTTGTCTCATCTTCCCTTTTCTGAATGCCAGTGGTGTCCTCAGCCTCATGCTGTAACAACCCTTCTGTTCAAACCTTGCACCTCCAGGCTACCTGCGAGGCAGAGGAACTGTCCTAGCTCCTGCCCACCATCTGCAGCTCCCAGAGCCTGGCCAGTGCCAACACCACCCTTCCTGGTGTGGAGGTCAGGCAGATCCCTGGGAGCTTCACCCTGAGGTTGTCCCTTGTGATCTGAGCAATTAAGTTGAAGCTTTCAGTGCTGGTGAAAGTGCTTCTAGAACAGAGGGAGATCTCTCCAGGGGTGTTGTCCTGGGAGCTGGTCAGCATGGGCAGTGCTGCTGCAGAATCACAGTGTGGGTAAGGGCAGAAGGGACCACAGCAGCTCATCAGGCCTAACCTCCCTGCTCCAGCAGGGTCATTCCAGAGCGCATGACACAGAACTGTGTCCGGATGGTTCCGGAATATCTCCAGTGAGGCACGCCACGACCGCTCTGGGCAGCCTGTCCCAGTGCTTGGCCACCTGCACAGCACAGAAGTTCTTCCTTAGAGCACGGCCACCAGCCCTTCAGCACCTCGCAGGTGCCGCAGCTCTTGTCAGAGGGGAGTTCAGACCCTGGCTAGTGCTGGTGCATGTGCTGGTGCCTGGTATCCTTAGCGTGGTGCTGTGACTGACATCCCCTCCCTGATGGCAGGTTATTCTCCAACGGAGACCTTGTTGGATGTGAACAGCACATCTTGGGCATTTTCACATGTGATTGACTGCTAATTGTAGCCCTGAAGACCTGTGGAGTTATATCTAATTAGATGTTCCCAGTTGCTTCGAACCTCCCTTATGTGTTAACCAGCTGCTTATGGAGACTTGGTGTAGTTCAACACCGTCATTTTTAATTTCCTTGGCAGGCAGATTTAGGGTTTGCAGTGCAGCTGGCCACATCTGAAATGGGGGACACTGGAGCCAGGACTCCAGCTGGCCATGGGGCCAGGGCAGGGTCACACTCAGGCTGATCTAAAATATGCTGGAGGTCCAGTCCCACTCTGTTTCAGAATAGTTTCCCGAGGAAAATCATTCATCTGGGATGATGGAGGGATTTGGAAAAATCATCCTGGAGTGTGCCACCACTTCATGCTTGTTCATAGTTGAAAGCAGCCAGGAGTGGCAGAGTCTGTTTTAGGAAATGGGAGAAAACCTGCAGCTGCTTCAAATGCATCTTGTACCCTCCTCTCCTTCAGAACTCACTCTTGCCTTCATAGTTGTCTTCGGTGCCTGAAACACTGCCTTGGTGTCCCTGCACCAAGGAACCCCAAATCAAACATCTGTCTGATCAGCCCTAACAGGTGATGAACAAAACATCAGTGCTGAAAACAAGAGTTCCTGCACTGGGTCTGAACAGAGGCATGAGCCAGGCCCACAGGAACCCCAATAAGGCTTCTGCTGTCTTCTGTCCTCACTCAGGTGGGCACTGGGGCATTGAGCAGCAGTAAGGGTGTGCTGGGTTCCCTTGCCCTCGATGCCTGCCGAGCTGGAGCCAACAGCACCTACTGATGCAAATTTCATCTTTGGTTTTGACAGTTTCTTTAAGGTTTGGTTATTTGTGGTGCCAAGTGAACTGGCTTGGATCTGTCACCAGCATGTCCCAGCAAGGGAGGAGTTTGTATCTGGCACCAGCTTATGTGACGGTCTCAGAAAGCTCCCATTCCCATTTGGCACTGGGAATTACAGACTGACTTCCTGCTTTCCAGCCTGGGCTCTGTGCAGGAGCACAAGGACTAAGTGTGTGGTCACCATGTGCCTGGTAACCTCATCCACCTGTGTGGGGACAGGTTCGAGCAGGCCTGGCATGGAACCAGCTTAGGACTCCCCTGTCAGGAGGAGCTGCGACATGGAAGGGTAGGGTGACTTCAGAGGAGCACAACATCCCAAAGTACCTGCCTTGAGTGGCACATTCCCATCTCAGAGGCTCTGGAGCCCCTGGGGAACTGACAGAGGTGCACGAAGCAACTCATGCTTCTTGGCACAAAGGATTCAGGTTCCCTTAAAACTCTTTCTTTTACACTGGAGACCCATTTTCAGTGTTTTCTCTACAATTCCATGGGCCCACCCTTTCCCTTGTAGCCAGGCTAAGATGCCAAAGGAGCCAAGTGCTGGAGATGGCAATGCCAGGGCTGAAGGCTGCACAAGCCCTGACAGCCACCTGTGTGCTCCGTGCCATGGCGCTGGCTTTCCTCTGCCATCCTGGTAGTTTTGCTTCCTTTTTGTTGCTCCCTTCCAGCTGCCAAGCCCTTGAGCTGTCTACTTAGGGTTGCTGTTGCTGTGCTCAGAGGAGACTAATCGACTGGCTTTCCAGACCAGGGGACTTTGCAAGAGAGCTGTCCTGCTGTCCCTCGTCCCTCTGCCAGCCCCACCCTTCGCTGTGACCTTCCCACAGGCCCTGGCAGAGGTATCTCACAGCAGCTGCTTCAACAGTGGCATTTCCCAGCTGCCTGCCTTGTGCCTTCACTGGAGAGGGAACCCTGTGTCATGCTGATGGATTCCTAATGTCGTTACAAGAACTCCATAAAACTAGAACTGTGTGGATATGGCAGGTTATGGACAGAGGAGCCGGGCAGCAGGGGCACCTTCTGCCCTTCCACCAGAGTATGGAGATGATGATTTCCAGCAGAAGCCTCTTCCAGAGTTGAAGTTGAGTTGAGCGATGCCCTGAGAGATGAAATGGTGATCAGATTAAACTGCAGTTTTCCCTTTTGTCTGAGGCAGAAGCAGGGGAGCAGCTCATACTGGCACTGTCACAGAACCACAGAATATCCTGAGCTGGAAGTGACCCACAAGGACCACACTGCCCAGCTCCTGGCCCTGCACAGACACCCCCACAATCCCACCCTGTGCATCCCTGGGAGCGCTGTCCAAATGCTCCTGGAGCTCTGGCAGCCTTGGGGCTGTGCCCATTCCCTGGGGAGCCTGGTCAGTGCCCAGCACCCTCTGGGGGAAGAACCTTTTCCTGATATCCAGCCTAGACACCCCCCTGACACAGCTCCAACCATTCCCTGAGTCCTGTCCCTGGTCACATAGAGCAGAGATCAGAGCTGCCCCTCGGGATGAAGCTTCAGAGTGCAGTGAAGTCTTCCCTCAACCTCCTTAGGAATGACCACTGTGTGCTCCAGGGATCAGCTGCCCTTATCAAAACCCGCTTTTCCCTCTGTGTGCCTGCACTTCCCTGCATGGTGGCACTGCAGAGTGCTGCCCTTGCTGTCCCAGATGGAACTGCTCCATCCTGCTGGCTGAGTGGGAGGGGGTGACCCTGGAAGTGTCCAGAGAGAAACATTGACTGCAAATACTTCAAATTTAAAAATGTACAGCTTTTCTGCTTTCCTGGTGCTGATGTGAGAGATTTCCAGTACGCATGGGCAGCTCCATTTACCAGCAGGTCTGCAGGCAGAGGGGAGAGCTCAGCATCTCTGAGCAGCTTGGAGAAGAGAAGGCTCTGGGGAGACCTCACTGTACTCTGTCAGTTCTTAAAGGGGGCTTGTAGAAAAGATGGAGAGAGACAGAGACTTTTTACATGGACAGATAGTGATAGGAAAAGGGGGAACAGTTTTAAACTAAAAGAGGAGAGATTTAGATGAAATGTTAAGAGGAAATTCTTCCATGTCAGGGTGGCGAGGTCCACGGACAGGCTGCCCAGAGAAGCTGTGGCTGCCCCATCCCTGGAAGTGTCCAAGGCTGGGTTGAACTTGGAGCAACCTGGTCTAGTGAAGGGTGTCCCTGCCCATGGCAGGGGGGGTGGAACGAAATGAGCTTTAAGGTCCCTTCCAACCCAGTGTGTGGTTCTGTGATGGGATATTTGCACCCCTTGGAGCACATGGGAATGCTGAGAGACTGAGCAGCCACTGTGGGAACCAACGAGTGCCCATGGGTTGCTCAGGTCCTTCCATGGGCAATGGTGTCCAGTTTTCTAACCTTTCAGGTGCCTCTCTGATGGTGGCAGCTGCTGTGGGATTGTCTCCCTGTTTATCACTAGGGAGAGAAATTGATGTGCGGATCAATCAGCAGTTTTGGTTGTAACTGAGTGGGAAGAACCAGGTGTTGCTGAAGGCTGTTAACTCTGCCCCAGTTGATTTTCCTGCTCCTGCTATTGGCTGCTGCAAGCTGGCATGTGCCTCACTGGGTAAGCCATTGTCTTCCAGCTCCACTTTAATTCCTCCATGGTTGTCCCCTCCCTCTGACCCCTGTCCAACGTGATTTCCACTCTGGTTCCCTCTGGGAGAGTGCCTGCTCTTGACTAGCCCCACTGACAGCCATGGCTTTCCAGAGCTCTCAAAAATTTTCCAGGCAAATGCCTGGATGTCAGTGGTGCTCATCCCTCTAGCAGAAGCTACAGATGTGGGTTTGGGAAAGCTATAAACAGGAGGATTGCCCCGTTGCTGGGGGAGTGGAGTGTGGCAGATGAGGCTCGAGTGCCAACCCCTGGTCTTGGCTCGGGGGTGGGGTGGATTTCTTCCAGCAGTGATACCATCCATCTCTGTTCTGACACCTGCGTGGGGTGAGAGCAACAGGGGATTCCAGAAGAGCCTGAAAGTGTTTATACAGAAATGTTTGGATCTGCACTGGCTGAAGTTCTGTGTGTCTTTAACCATTTGCTTATAGAGCAGTTGCACTTTGAGCTCAGTGGGGCTACTTTCCTTCCCATGCTGCAGGCAGCGCTGCCCACTCTTGGGCATTACATCATGGTGTGGAGGGAAACTGGGATGAAGGATAAATGCTGGGAGGTGGGGAGTGTGGAGGGGGTGGCAGTTTCACACCTAGCATGTTGGCATGGCATAAGTTTAAAATACTCCCTTTTAAAATAGTTGCCTCTGCAGTGAAGTTTCCTTCCTTCAGCCAGACCGTCTGTTCTGCCAGTGCTTTGTGGGTCGCTGGGGAGATGTTATCAGGTGTTTCTAGAACATGAGAGCAGTAGGTGGGTAGAAGAAAGGGCTCAGCCCTTCTGAGCAAGTGGGATGAAGGCAGGCAGTTGGCCTCCTCCTCCTCTGCATGTGGTGGTGTCCATGTGAGCGGCAGTGTCCATGCGGGCAGCAGTGTCTGTGTCAGCAGCAGTGTCCATCTGGGCAGCAGTGTCCATGTGGGCAGCAGTGTCCATGTCAGCAGTAGTGCCCCCCCCCAGACCCTGCCGGCTGGCTGGTCAGCTCTCCAGGCACACACAGTGAAGCTCTGAGCTGAAGTTACTTGCTTGAAGCATAGAAAGGAGAGAGTAACCAAGAAGCCAAAGCTCAGCCACTGCTGGTTTCACTTTCCACTTTCTGATGTGTAACAGGGTGAGGTTTGTGTGTGTTCCCCCTCCAAGGCAGTACCTTCTGTCAGTAGAGACTAAATATGACCAAGGTTTCAAACATCTGGTTTCAGATGGCTGCATTAGAAATGCTCCTGTTGAGTTTTTTTTCTGTCCCAACAATGGCAGGAGGCTTCAGTGCCCTTATCTTTTAATTTGAATTTCAATCTGCATATTCATGGTGTTTCCAATGCCTTATTTCAGCTGGTGGGTGTGTAAAGAAATGGTTTAGGCAGTGTGGAAATGACACAGAAGCAGAGGCATATTCCAGCATTCCCAATTTAGCTGGCACTGCTGCCCAAGAGTCTACTGAGGACAGAGGATCATGTTGCCCTGGTTGTTTGCTCGGCCTTTCTGGCCATCACACAACCCTGTCTCTGGCTGGAGGGGCAGGTGCTTTTTTTTAGGGACTGGTAAATGAAACTGTTTAAAAAGATTTTTCTTTCTGGTTGAAAAATGGTATTCTGATTCAAATGTGAAGATACAATCAGACAGCCCAGCCCAGTGTGTGATGAGCCGGTGCTGGGTCCATGCCTCAGCTGACTGATAACCATTGCAGTGGAAAAATCCAAATTACCCTGCTGAGGTAGTGGCTCACTCCACTCAACCTGCCCCAACATGTCTTCTTCTGGCAGAGCCATAAATGGAGCTTCCTGTTGATTATCTTGGCTATTAAAGCAATAATTGGATTTAAAAAAAATTAATTGTAGCAGCTTTTAAATTCAGTTTGAGGCTCTGTAGGCACCCACAATTGGGGTAGGCCAGAGGTCACAGGGTGAGTTAGTAGCTCAGAGGGATCAGCATGACCTAGGTCTGAGTGTAGGTTGTTAAACACAGAGCTCAGCTGTAATAAGGTTTAAACCCACCCCTGTGGGATTGTGTCCATCACGGAACCTCCGTGGGGCTTTTATTTAGAGGACAAATCTCTCCTGTACATTCCTTCACAGGCTCATGATGAAGTCTGCCCTGAATTCCCTCTGACTTGCGAAGGCTGTGGGAAGAAGATTCCCAGGGAGAAGGTATCCAACCGACCCTGTGCCGCGGGGGTGTTTGGTGTCTTGATGGGCTGAGCTTGGCATTCTGGGAGCAGGGAGGAACACTGAGTCCATTAGGAAGTGGAGTGTCAACTGTTAGTGTGGATGTGAGCTTTCATAAGGATGGATGTGAGGGAATGTGGCTCACAGGCAGTCACAGGTCTGTGGCTCCCTTGGAGCCACGTCTAGGGGCAAAGCCTCCGTGGGAAAAGCACGCTCATGGGTTTATGTTCTATTCAGCAGCCACTACTGCAGTTAGGGAAAGGCAGCCCATCTCCAGCTATGTTAATTGATTTCTAATTAATTATCTAATGGAATCCGTATCTGTGGGGTCTCCAGGCTGCTGGCTCCTGGGCCAAGGCTCAAAAGTCTGAAAAATTCAAGTTGTGGGAAACATTTTCAAAAAGCACATTCATGTGAAACCAGCCTGTCTACTACAGGCAAATATTTTTAGTAGCACTGTTGGTAAAAGCCCTTTAGCAGGACAGAGGAACAGAGGCAGCAAAAAGAGGGGCAAAAGAGTTCTTCTAAATGGGCAGCTGTCCTGGGTTGTGGGGAT
>WBMZ01011919.1:0-51585 GCA_013400975.1 Atrichornis clamosus
TGCACAGTTTTAGTTTTTGCTCTTCATTCCCCCTTCTTTCCACATGAGCACAGTGCTATGGCCAGTCTTTGGTATGGCCCTGGGGAAGAGGTCTCTCCCACATAGCCTGGCCTTCCATTCTTGGAGGAGGAAATCCTTATACTCTCCCTGCTCTTTGAAGGGAGGTGAGCATATCCAGAAATGGTCCCCCTCTAGGAAGAGGCAAGAGAGATCTTGCCACCAGGAAGGTGCCTGGTACATATCCTCCCATTTTAGGGGGGAAAATAGGCAGCTCCTTATGGACAGGACCCATAGTCCGAGTTCTGCTCATTTCTTGGGAATACAGAGAAACACGGATTCCATTTTTTCTTATGCTTCTAGTCTGGAGCTTCAACCAAGCTGCTTTGCCTTCCCCTCCTGCCCTAATCCTCAAATGACCTGTGCTTTCCCTCCTGGCAGCCTCCACCCAGGAGAAGTCAACTATGCCACACATTGTTCCACCTNTCACATTGTTCCACCTCTGACCACACACAAGACCACGTCTGCCACCTCCATCAGCAGCACCTCCAAGACCTCTGTCTCCACAGGGACCAGTCCACTGAGCAGCACAGAAATCCCTCTGGAAACATCATCTCCAAATCCCAGCTCTCCACCTGCCCCCAGCAGCCCGCTCAGCACCCGGCTGCCATCGACTGCCCCATTTCTGTTCTCATCTGCCTTGACCCCAACCGTCAGCACAACCTCTGTGCCTACACCCCTCTCCACTTCCACATTTAGGTCTGCTGAGAGCACTACATACTCTTCCTTCCAAAACACCACATCGTCTCCATATGGGAAAACGTCTTCATTAGCCATTCCTACCACTGTCTCTGCCAAGTCCAGTCCAGTGCCGATCCCAACAGTTTTATCTACAACAATGACCTTTACTCCCCATGTTATCACTACTGCTTCTACCGAGTCCATTGAAAGGAGCTCCTTGCAAACAACGACACTGACCACTGCCCACACGACCTCATCTCCTGCTCTCACCTCCAGACTTTCCACATCCCTGTCTTCTGTGGTACCACCCACAGTGCCACACGGTAACGTATCTCCATATTGCTTCCCATATCATGGTTTTGCTTTTAACACCTTGTTTTCTTCACATGTTCTTTTGTTGTGATACTGTTTATACCCACTGGCTCCATCTTTTCTTCTTGCCCTTTCTGCAGTAACTTTTTGTAAAGCAGTTGTCTGACATCTTAGATTTCATACCACGAGGTTCTCTGCTCTTCAGCAGTGTAAACATTAAAAAGCATGAGCTAAAGACTCTGACGGGATGCACTTCAGGAGAGCTGCAGAACCTTTATTTTGTAATCTTAAGAAGCAGTGTAAGAAACCTTGATTGGGACAGGCTATCTCTTGGCTTACCCTGCAGCCCTCCTGTTAGCTGTCATAAACTCTGCACACAAGCATTTTTGGTACCTCTTCTGCAGGATAATGTTTTCATAGTTTTCAAGGTACAGAGATTTTTTTGGCTTCTGTGCATCATTAATCACCTGTTTTGGCTGAAGGGATACCACATTCTGTAATTTCTACACCATCTCATGTAAAGGGAGGCACACAAAGCAACCTCTGTCTACTGGTTTTAAATGGAATTGCTGTAGTTTGGGATCTGCAGTAGAGGCTACAGTCACCTGCGGCTGAACCTTTCACGTCGTTTTCACTGTTAGCCTCGTCAGCAGAGTGCAGCTTGGCCAGGCCAGTCAGCTCAGCCGCAGGGCACGGCAGCATCACCTTGCAGAGCAAACAACTGAAGGCAGTGTCCCTGCCCTCTGGCCCACAGCTGACACACTACCAGAGAGGCTGCTTTCAGTTTGAGCAGGAAGGAGCCTCAAACTGACTGCGTGAGCATTGGGAGGTGACAGTTTGACCCAAGAAGCAGGATGCTTTCTATTGACATACTTTTACCTGCTTTCCCTTCATCCTCATAACTTTCACCTCATAGAATGGGAATCCAAGTAGGAATAGAAGCATAAGCAGAAGGATTTTGCCCAGTATATTTATGTTTTGGGGGCCTACTTTGGATTTTGTTCACATGCTTTTCCTAAGGGAAGTGGTTCAGGACATTACCTTCCCAACCACAGCAGTACTGGGTTTGTTCCTTGCAGTTAAACAAGATTTCACGAGTTCAGAAAACTGTGAACAAGTTCTTCTCCCTTCTTTGCATTTTTCAGCCCTGAACTAAGCAATTCTGATACTTTTTCAGTCTGGCAGATTAACAGTATGTTTCAGTCCAGGAAAAAAATATTAAGCACTTAACCACAGCTCATAGCGCTGCATTCACAAGATACAGGTAGAGCATCTTAGTCTACTGCCCAGTTCATGGTTGTCTTATTTTCCAGTAAGAAAATCCCGAAGTCATACTACAGTACTAACTGAGCCTGCCCTGCAATAATGTTCAGGTTTCATCCATAACCTTTCTTTCAGCAGGGAACCTGAATGTGCTGTAAAGATTTATTGTGGAGGAACAAGTGTGAGCAGTGCATGAACTGCCTCCAGAGTATTCAAAATCTTTGTTCTCCTAAAATAAACTTCAAATACTATCTTCAAACTCCTCAGAACACGTGTTTTCACCCTTCTGCTTCATAAAATGCTTAGTGTCATGCTTCAAGTCAGGAGAAATAGAACATTGATACATATAATCAATACTTAATATGTAACATTACACATTCTACATAGTAAGGCAAGTTGTCTGCCTATAAATAAATATATCCTTAAAATGAGGAAATTAAGCAATTTTAAAGTAAAATCTATTACAAATTCTGTGAACCAGAATGAGCCAGCTGGTTGTTCTTTTTTCATCTTTGTGTTCTCAGCAGAGGATCAGCAGAGTTTTTCCCTGCTGGACTGAATGTGCACTATATTCTTAACAGGATTTTTTTTTTGCTCCTTTGTAATTCCAGCAACTTCTATTTTATTAGTTGTTCTCCAGGGTAAGCCTCTCCTACAGCTTCAGTGTTGAGTTTAAAACCTTCTCTTGCTGTGTTACTCACTTGTGACTTGTTAATTATCTCACGCGATAAGAACAGTTTTCCACAAAACCAAGTATGGAGGCTTTTGGCATCTAACAAAGGTTGCTAAAGCAGACCAAGATGAATTTCTGCTATAATTTTTTCTTTTTACATTTGACAGAGCATTGTAGAGAAGTTGAATATGAAGAAGAAATAACTTACAAAGGCTGTTCCACAAACGTCACTTTGAGCCGATGTGAAGGATCATGTCCATCTTCAACAAAGTAAGGAGATCAGAGATTGCAGAGTACTTAAGTTGTTTTTCTTATTTGGTCATCTGTAAGTAATGATATTTGTGAACTACTGCTCCTTTATAATTCAGGGAGGAAAATGTGGTTAGAATCCACCCAGCTAACTAGAAACAATAAGGTCATTTATTACATAGCGATTTACAATCTAATCAAGGAAGGTCTTCTCACTTCCTTAAGTTTTTGTTGTTGTTGTTTTTGTTGGTTTATTAGAGAAAAAAAAAAACCAGATAACAATGCTGCAGGTTTGGGGAGCTTTTTTGTTGTTTTTATGGCTGGGGTTTTGGTTTTGTTTGTTTGCTTCTTAAAGATTGAAAAAGTTGTTTAGACTACAAATACCTGTTCAAATAGCTAAGACAGTAAAATAAGAAATTCCATCTAAGGTACATAAAGTCACTTCAGTTGTCTGATAACATCCTCCCAGTAGTGTAATTCAGGTATATTTTATAATTACAAGGGTGCTGTCTGAGCCTGTGCAGTTCTGCTTGCCCATTAGGAGACTACTGGACAGGAAATCAAGGCTTCAATTCAGCTAAACTTAGTGCAACAGTACTAGAGTTCTCAGTTATTTGGGGAAAAAAATGAAATTTTTCAATTCCCGACAATCCAAGACAATTATGTTCAAGAATAGGAAAGCAATGAAGGGTTTTGCTTTTGCAATAACTAATTTTAACTAGTCCTGAAGCCAAAAACTATCCTCCTCAAAGCACATTCAGGTGTACCCCAGCATTCTGAAAACGGAGTGACTGACTTTGTATCCTGAGAGTTAACTAAAGGGCTGTGAAGCCTGGAGGAAGATTTTTAAGTTAAGGTTTCTCACAATCACTAAGAAAGTTGTGGTTAAAACCTAGTTTTAACTGAAATCAAGAAAGCTTTTCTCCCCTTCAAAAGGTAGTTTTTCAAAAAATACTTTTTCCTTAACTCTCTTGTTTTAGCTTATATCTCTAAAGCTTCCCACTGACAAAGGTAGAAACAAGTCCAGCAGGAGGCTGAACACAGTCAGGAACCAACAGCATGGAAGAACTGCAGTTCTGTCAGGGAGATTCGAATCCTTCCCTGCCTGTTCAAGCTCTCACTTCACCTGCCTGTGCTCTATTACTGCCAATTCAGCAATTATGTGCAGGTCTTCTACTCTGTGAGCTGACCTCACAGCCCGGAGCTGACTCTGTGCAGCCATCACCTTAGATCCCAGAACTGAGTGTTCAGAGGAAGAAAAGGGTTTTCCTTCCTCCATGGACTGCAAAAGGAACACACATAATTTAGCACCTATGTTAACAGACCATACCAGAGACCTTTCGCAAACTGTAAGTAGTCCAGTGCACAGCTTTGAAAGATTTAATCCATAGTTACTTTACAAATATTCAGAAGGGCAAAAGGAGAACAGGGAAATTAAATCCTATTAGTTTTCCAGTGAGGTCTGAGACCTAATAGATGAGGAGATCATAGAACCATAGAATATCCTGAGTTGGAAGGGACCACAAGGATCACCAAATCCATCCTGTTTTAAAAAGGAAGGCAGCAGCTCAGTACACCTGAGCTTCTGCAACAATCACGAGAACTTTGAATAATTTCCTGCACTGTTTGTAGTTGTGCAATTGACAGAACCATTCGAATGAGGTTTTGCTCTTTCCTCTCAACCTCCTACCATAGGAAAAAAAAGTTGAAATACTTGAAAATCTCCAAGCCTAAAATGCTATAAACAAATGCCAGCTGATTCTCCCTCTCTTCCCAACAGGCTGGATGTTGAGAAGATGACTGTCACCACAGCCTGTGGCTGCTGTAGGCCACTTGAACTTCTTAAGAAGGAATTCCAACTACCATGCCAAGACCCAGATAACCCTGGAAAAAGGCTCACTACAGAAGTAATTGCATTTAGTGGCTGTGTTTGTGACTCTGACAGTTGCATACACTAGCCAGACTTCAGATGGCCTCAAATACAATTTTTTTTTTAATTAAGCACTCATCACAAGTTAATCCTTCCACAATGAATGCTTATTGCTGGGTTCCCTTGTACCGATTATACAGGATAGCCTTGCAGTCAGGCCTGAGCAGCTGCCTGGACTATCATTGGAGTTACCAGATAAATTATTCCTGATCAGGAAGGTGGGGTGCAGAGGAGGAAAGAAAGACGGGGCACAGAGTGGGTGTTGGGAGGGATGACCATGTCAGAGACTGCCTGGCCTTGCTCAGGGTGATTTATTTAATGAGAGCCTAAAAACTAGCCCACGTGCTGTGCAGTAACAGAAATTCAATGTTCAAATAAAGTAGAAGGAATTGAATTTGCTAACTTCTTTCTCATTATTTGACGCATTGTTTTAACTGAAAAATAGTCTATTAGGTTCACTACAGTCAAACTTGGACGTGTGGAAGAGCCCACTGCTTCACTGGGAGAAGGGAAGTGGCCTGTTCCCCTTCCTTTGAAGGTGGGCACTGCACTCGTGTTCATCACCCACAGACGGCGCTGGAAAGCGAGGTGCTACAATAGCCAAAAGCCAGCTGTGAGGTGCCCACAAGCACCCTTAGAGGGGTAGGACATTTCTAGAAACACTACTAACACGGGCAGGGAGTGGCTTTTGGATAAAGCAGGAAGTTGAGGGCATTTCTCTGCAAGAAATCAAAGCCCATACGCACCTAACATGACACAAGTAGTCATTCAAGAGCTATTTCTACTTTCTGCCTCTCGAGAAAATTATTCCCTTGTTTGCAATTCATTTAAGAAAAAGTTGTATGATTGCACAAAAGCTCATAGTGACCTTTTTTTCCCTTTTAGCAAGTTTAAGAGAAGACACTGAAGCATACATTCAAAGCTTAAATGAGGTTATTTAACAGTGTAGTTACTCTTCTTTTACAGTGACATCAACCTCTTTTACAGCTCCTGCCTGAATGCAATGCAGGCATGTGCTGCTTACCTCAACCAGATCCCCCTGTCACAGCAGTTTACTGCAGCAGGAACTCTTAATGCACTCACTGTTGTTAAACGCTCCAGGAAGAAAGATTTTACATCTAGGGTTTGGGTTTTTTTTCCCAATAGAGTATTTATAACATGTGACCAACCAACAACAAAACCAAACTCAGTCAGTGGGGGAACAGAGATCTGTAGAGCCGGTAAGACTCCAGGGAACAAAACCCACGAGGTACTTCTCATTAAAGAATCACATCAATTGTGTCTCACAACAACCACTTCACGAGAGTATTTTTTACACTTTCATGCCCCCAGACAAAAAAAGGACAGTTTGATTACTGTTCTAATCATTTATTTAATCTTAATACGTTCTTCTGATGAATATAGTCTAATATATAGTCTTCTATATGAAAATTCTCCACTTAATTTGACAGAACTTTGTTTTATACAAATAAGACAATCACCATAAATGTTACATACTGGAGTGTAGGTCAAGAATGAACATATGCTACCTGTTTTGCTATTCAGTTATTTTCACATGTCAATGCCTGAAAATACTGCACTTAAAAACAATAACACTGTTTACTGCAGAAATTACTTTGTCTGCTTGACAGGATACATCACTGGTAAGTTAACCATCATTCACAAAAAAAAATCAAGTATTTGTCTTTAATTTGTTCACTTTTCTGCTCATGGCTTCATTGAGCTGACATTTAATACAAAGAGTGAACAGTCATAAGTTTAACACAGTCACCACTGAAAAGACACTTTCCCTTACCCCCCCCTCCTTCCCACATTTTAATGCACATTTTAGCACAGCTTGAACCAAAGCAAAGTGAAATAAAGTAGTGCAGTGTCTCAAGGTGTCCTTTAATGAGGGCACAGAACATTTTTCAGGGGGACAGATATACAACAGGACTTGGAAAATACAAAAGAGAAGCTCCTCCTCTGTCTTTGCTAAGACTCCCTTTAGTTCAGCACATCAGCTTTTAACACAGCAGTCAAGAGCATGGTTAACAGAACAGGACTAATAATGAGACACACAGCACTGAGAGGCCAAAACATAAGGTATTCCATTAGTGCTCTGCCAACTGCCCAACCTGACTGCAGGAACAGCTCATGAAGATTTTCAATATCAATATTTATGACTAAAGAGTCTTAAGTAAGAAGTATCTGGAAGGCCTTAAAGGGGCCAATTGTTTAAGAGACCTTTTGCAGAAAGACTAGGCCTTTAGCCAATTTTTCAGCCTTAATATCCATAGTTACCATAGTTACCAGCCACTTCTGGAAAAAAAACCATATCCCCCAAACCCCACACATCACAGCCAAATCTCTGCTCCTCATTTTTCACTTTTACTCAAGTATGATCAGTAGCCTTCAACCAAACCAAGTGTTAATCTCCCAGTTCCATCATTTAAACTCAAAGCACTGAAGACAAAAAAGCAAGGCACACTCCATCACGGAGAACCCTGTCCCCTGCTGTGCACTGGGCAGCACGACAGCAGCCTCGTGTAAATGTGTTTTCAATGTGCTCACTATCACCCAACACCTTCATTTCACGGGCACACCCGTGTGTGCTGTGAGACACAAGTCCCAGGCTTCATTTATAGGACCTTGAGGAAATCTTGGTCTGAGGTTCCCCTCTCCTGACAGCAGGAGCTGATTTTGTTCACCATGATGTGCAGTTCTTGCTGACAACTGCCCACGCTGTCTAACTGGGCTACCTCACCTGCCTTCTTTAGCAGCTTTTGTTGCACCTCAAGGCTTGAGGAGCAGGAGCCAACATTTCTGTCCACTTACTTCAGCAGAGAGGCTGCAAAGAGTTTGCTGATGTGAAACAAGGTACAAAGACTTTGGCTGGAAAAACCACTCTAAAAGCTGAACATTTTTGGGTCTTCTACTTTCAGTTTCAACTGGCATTTTCTACATCAAGCTGGACATTTTTACCACTGACAGAAAAGAAACTGCTCAGATATCAGTTATTCAACCTCTTGAGTTTTAGCATTAATGTACACCGGGGAAAAATATTGATTAAAATTACATTTTCACCTAAGAGTGCATGCCTTACAGCCCTTCAGGGGCCCATTTCCTCCCACTTCTTTTATACAATACTAGACTCTGCAGTTAATTGCATCATATCATTAGGACTATTACTTGTGAAGTCTGATGGAAAACAGAAAAAACATAGAACAGAGTACTTAACTTCACTGAGAACAAAGAACAAGTATATACTCATTCACCACCTACCAGAGAGGCTCACCTCATTACTAGAGATAAGCAGAAGGATTAAGAATAGTTTTGTGTTCAATCCAAAAGATCAGAAAACATTTAAG
This sequence comes from Atrichornis clamosus, assembly GCA_013400975.1. NCBI lineage: Eukaryota > Metazoa > Chordata > Aves > Passeriformes > Menuridae > Atrichornis > Atrichornis clamosus. The sequence continues at coordinate 8,516 of WBMZ01011919.1, forward strand.
ATGTAAAATATTACAAGATTAAGACTCTGGTCCTGTAGCATTTTTCAAATACAAAGATTGGCGACACAACATAAATGTTCACTTTAATCAGATTCAAACACATCTTGAAATCTGCCCTTCCATCCAGTAGACAACTTGTGGCAATGTTCAACTTTACAAAGTTTTGACTCTACATGAATATCTGAATTAACCTTACTGAGCAGCAGTACACTGGTTTCTTTCAGCTCAGAGCAGAGGAAGCAGTACCTCTTAACGGTACTGAAGCAGAAGGTTTATGAGCTATTTCCAGCTGAAATCCTTGATTGCCACATCTAAAACAATTTCCCTTCAACAAGTTTAAAAGCCTGACCCCTGCAAAAAAAAGGAGCAAAAGACAGCCCTCCCACCCTTTGTGTAACACACTAAAAGCCATTTTTAATGGAAAAAGTCAATTCCCTGTACTGTACATTTTATAGTCTTAATTTCAAACAAGGGTCAAGTCCTATTAAGGCAGGGAGCTGGTATTGGTTAACATTGCAGTACTCAGACAGTGATGTACAAGACATTTATTTGCAGTATGATGACAGTGATGTAAGTGGAAAAACCAAAACTGACATGGTTAATATTAAAACTGTTCTGACAGCAATTCACATAATCTCTGAGATACAGCTTCTTTACTTGTTCGTAGTGTGAGCCTATACATCTGAAAAAGAACATAAAATATTTACTTTTTAAACACAGTTTGGCATTAAAGGAATGCACAGTCAACTAGTGAAAATGAACAGTTACCTCTTGCTTGCTTTGCAAGCTTTGGTATGAAAAAGACCTCAAATGGAAACATCCAGAGGCAGCCAGCCACCAAGTAACAGGACTTTTTCAAACCACTGGCTGAACCAACCCTATCCTTAAACCTTGTTGACAATTACTGTTATTCTGTTATTTTTAGGCTTTAACAGAAAGGTGTTGTCCAAAATTTTTCTTAAAGGGGAGCAAATGTTGTAGATAATTCTAAAGACTCTCTACCACCACTTCTTCAGGAAACAGAAGACTTACCACCCAAAACTTACTTTTAATCCTTAGTTAACTTTCATAAAACCTCTTTAGTAAAAATATTCTTAACATTGTGTTCATTTGCTTATGCTTTCTCTTTTAGCCTATTACTCTTTTACTAATTTAAAATAGCAGAAGAAAGCATACTTAATTGTCTAAGGTGCGCAAGACAGAAACATGTTTCAAACCTTCAAGAGAAGACAAGACTTCACGGACAGTCTGGAATACTACAATGATCTCTTCCAAGAGGAAAGAGAATTGCTCTGAAGAAGCAGCTTACCAAACTGGGCCAGGACCAGCTGCTACAATTTAATTTCTTGCTGGAGTCTGCAGTCATAATCAGATATTGCAATAGTGATTTTTAAAGATCTTAAGGAGTTTCAGATACACACAGATGTTTGGTTCAAATGGGAACTTGTATTTAAGCTGTGGAGAGTTACACAGATACCTGTGCCTGGAGGTTGGGTTCAAGGCGCAGCAAGCATCCAATCTGAGTAGTTTTTGTATGTATGATACCAGCACCAACAAAGTTAGCAGGATTGGGATCCACCTCCTCAAGTAGGGCTGATCCAAAACCAATTATCTATGAAAGAAACCCAGAAGATTCAGCTGTGGGGAGAGGGGGACACAAATACCAAGTCTACCCAAACTGCCACCAAATAACAAAACAAGGAGGAAACTGATTTTTAAGTGTTCAAGACAAAGAATTTTCCAATACAAATGCACAAATTTTTGAAGAGCGATCCTGATAATAAGTGGTTCCTGTAAATAAGGTTCTTCTCAAAAGCAACTGAGAAACAAGTTAAGATTGAACCTAAGTCTCCCCTGGTTTTGATACAGCCATTCCTGTCTTACACCGGCCACTTCTGTTTTGCCTAAGGCAGTCAGTTCCACAAAAAGTCACTTTCCTTCTTTAACTAGTATAAACTAAGGCTTGAACTATCTTCCAATTCAGTTTTAAGCAGTGAATTGGTGTTTTCTCAAACAGCTTCAAGTATCCAGCTGCTACTGAAGACTGTATCTAATTCAAACCACAGTCAGAAGCAGTCCACTCAGCTCAGCACTGCCAAGGATCTGTTACACAACAAGGACTCACTTTAACAGGATGATCCAATTGCCATATAAACCAAAATGCACAAAGCTTGCTTCTACCACATGCTGGTTGTGGCTGGCATAGAGTTAATTTTCTTCTTAGGAGCTGGTATGGGGCTGTGTTTGGGATTTCTGCTAAAAACAGGGTTGATGATTCAGGGATGTTTTAGTTATCCCTGAGCAGGGCTTACACTGAGTCAAGGTCTTTTCTGCTCCTCCACCAGTGAGGAGACTGGGGGTGCACAAGGAGTTGGGGCAGGATGCAGCCAGGACTACTGACCAATGGGATATTCCATACTATATGATGTCCTGGCTCAGTACACAAAGATGGGGAAAGAAGGAACAGGAGGATGTTCACAGTGATGCTGTTCTGTCAGCCCAAGTAAGTGTCACACATGATGGAGCCCTGCTGTCCTGGACACAGCCAAACACCTGCCTGTCAGTGGGAAGCAGTGAATTAATTCCTTGTTTTACTCGTGTGCATGAATTTTGCTTTACCTACTAAATTGTCTTTATCTCAACCCACACGTTTTCTCACTTTTAACCTTCTAGTTCTCTGCCCCCTCCCACTGGGGGAGAGTGAGCAAATGGCTGTGTGGCAGTTACTTATTAGCTGGGGTTAAAACAGGATATGGCACTACTCCTTCCACTCCGGGTTAAAAATACCACACCACCACCCACCTTTGCTTTCGTGATCTCTGCGTCCATCGGGTGTTTTGCTTTAAAGATATTCTGTACTTCTTGTTTTGGACTGCAAGACAAGGCAAGGTAAACACATGTATTATGAACAGCATTCCAACAGCAATTAGTTCTACTGGGAGAGCTCATAGCTCACAGGGTAAGTGTGGGATGAGGCACTGCACTGGCTATATTCACAATATACCTTTTTCTTCCCTTGCCCACCACAAGAGTCCCAAGCCCAAGAACAAAGTCTTACTTGCTCAGTTGCTTCCAACGCTGAAAAAAGTCTTGAGAAGACATCTCTGTTGGCTGGAAAAATTTATTCAGTGTGATGGGTAATTTTACCGAAAGATTTTGAAATGTTCCACCATACCTGCAGACGGAATAGAAACAACACAGTGCATGTGGCAGCCTCAGCAGTCTCTCAGCAATTGAGGAACTGTTTATGATTAAAATCCATCCATTTCAAATGATATTTCTAATTTGCAGCTTTAATCCCCTGTTAAATGAATGTATTTGCTCTGCTTAGATGGCACATGAATTGGCAGAACTTCTAATAAGAATCTCTCAGTTTTAGCATAGGTTGTTAGCCTTCTAGATAGCACCCACAGGAGCAAAAACATATCCCTGTGAAAACATACCAATAAAAATCAGTTTAGACTAAAATAACAGCATGCAGCCCAGGAATCAGGATTTTGTAAAGCTGAGTTGATGTTGAGTGGACAGAACAAGGTTCTATTTTTGGTTGAATACACTTCCAGGCCAAGTTATTTGCAGAAATGTTCTTGGTTTCCAGAAGGGAGAAGTTACTGCATATATTCCTGTCGAGATTTCTTAACCAAACAGGAAGACTGCTATTTTGTACAGAGAGCAGAAAGAGAAGTCATGGAGACATTTTATCAGTAGCTGCTTCCTGACTGTTGGTTTGGTTGGGTTTTTTAAACCACGTTGTTCCAAGAGGATTCTCCCTAGTAGCTTAAAGCTTAGTTAGATCAGTTTTTCAAGTCAGTCATCTACCCAAGAGAGCTTTGTGTGTCCATATTCTACATTTCAGTCACAGGGCCATGACAGATTTAACATCTCTCATCTAATTAATTCACTAACATTTGAATCCTTTGCTTTACCTGAACTGAATGTTCAGGACTGGAGCTTCCATGAAGTCTGACACACATTCAATGTTCACAACCTGCTGAACCTGTGCACCCCCATCCACTGTGGGGTCAACAGGTTTTGTCTGAAGATTCAGACGTAAAAAAGTCGTTAAGGAAACAGATCAATAAACTGGTAACTTTAAAGTAAGCTGTATGAGCAATTAGCATCATGTTCACTCATTCTCTATGTGCTACTGAGCATTTAAAGCTCAGTTTTTGTACAACAAAAGAGTTTCTAGGGTTTTATTTTTTGTAGTTGGTTTTTGGCTTTTTTTTTTTAATACTGACATATCTACAAGCAATAACCCCAAAAATTCTCAGTTATTTGGACATTCTTAAGGAAAGATGCCCTTAAAAAGGTATAAAGAAGACACACTTCACAATAAAAACCACAGGACTATTCTGAACATTACAAAGATGCCTTGAGTCAAACAAGCCTGATTACTGAATCTCCCAGAAATCCTAAATTTGCAATACCAAGCATTAAAGACAAGCCATACATTAAGAGCTTATTTTACAGTACCATCGTCTTGTGTACATGTATTCTATCTCCAGATCAAGTTTTAGGTTATACGCTAATGCAATACTTGAAGGACACATCTCTACCCCTGCTACTTACTTCGTGTCAGTGGAGAAAGTTACAGAACCATTACATATTTATTCAGCTTAATTTCTCCTTATTTCAGGAGTAAGATTTGTTTATAACCAGAGCTTTAAGGAAAGAATCTTCCAACCCTGCTCAAGACTAACTTCTTTAGAGAGCTATCAGCAAGTTTCTCCTTTCTTCAAGGACACCGTGCCTTGACCCAACAGATTTATTATTATTTTGTGCAGCATAAACCACAAAAACTTAGTAAGAACAGATACATGCTACTGCATTTAAGGATATTTGACTGAAGGTCATCTGAGCAGATTACTGTTGGAGTAAAATTCAAGAACTGTGTTGATGTCTTATTACCATAGAATATGAACATACGTCCTAGAAAGAAAAGAATGAGACATCAGAATTTTTAGGTACATGTAATCATATTGAACTACTCATGCTTCAATTCCCTAATACACTGTCTTTCTTTAAAGCCACTTTTTAAAACAAAGCAGTTTATATGATTTATCTTACCAAGACATTCCCAGTTCAAAATGCAGTGATTTAACCAAACCATCAGATCTCTCCTACAGTAGCTGTCACACAGGCAGTTAAATAATCAGTGGAAGTCTTCCAGTTGCTGGACAATGTTAATTTTTACGTCAAGAAGCTACTATGCCACCAAGAATTTTGCAGAAGGGGAGAAGCAAGCAATCCTACTGCTGGCCTATGTTCAATTACCATCTCTTTCCTAGATATTTCCAGTATCTTGTGCATTAGATCTGATCTGAAATGCATTGTGTCTCATTTTTACAATAAGGTACACTGTAAGATATAAAACTTGGTAAGAATGGTCCTGTATAAACCTGGCTGTACCAGGCCATACCACCAGGCAGCAGGAGTTGGAGCTTAACACTCCCATTTCATCTCAGCTACCAAAAAGTTAAAAAAATCTAAGGAAACAAGAGCCCACACAGAAGCCAGCACACCAGGGGATGCACCAATAGTGCTAGTTGTAAGACATCTTAGGCCTATAATTCTATTTCCCTCTTAAGTAGCTGAAAAGTCCTATCTGCAATATCATGCTGGCATTGTGACTGATAATGCAGACGGTTAACCACTTGGCCCAAAAGATCTTACCCAGGTTCTGTCGAAATTCAGACTTCAAGCCAATTTGTAGCAACTGATTTTCAAATAAGACTCCATTATTTTTACACACAAACCTAGGGGAAGAGAGGGCAAACATGTTTTAAATAGAGCCACCTTAAACAATATTTAGAACCACAAAATTCAGGGTTTACACAGAGGATGAAGATTGCGGTTAACCTAGAATGCATCAATCTGTGAGAGAGGCCTTTGCAGAAAACTGCAGAGTTAGAAAAGACAATTTTACAACCAGAACCACCACTTGTAGGACACTAAAAGAACTGAAATTTTTATTTGATAGGATGTCTGAGAAACTATGAAGGAAACCACACTATGCTATATACACACACACTGTCTAATAAAGGACCAGGCAAAAGATTAGGAATTTTCTTATTAGTCTTGAGAACTTCTGAAACTCATTAGGTTGGTGCAGAATTGAAAAGTTTGAAGCTTTGACTGTTTAAACCTGAAAGAAAAAAACTCCTTGTTTTATCATTTCTGTATCACCTAAGTCAACTGAGAGATGTACTTTTTCCATTTTGAGAGAGGAAGCCCATTCTCCAGTGATTTCAGTCCTTTCTGTCACCCCTCACTTAAAAGTAGAAGAGGTGGTCAGCAAACATCTGCCTTTTGCATACAAGGCACTTAAAACTCCCCAATACCAGTACTTTTGACAAGTACTCTGTTTTTTCTTTATTTCTGAGTAGTTGCAAACACTTAATATACAACTGGCATTGCCTCATTTTAGAGCAGTGTGTGATAGCACTGACTTGTAAAGGCAACTCTAACCTGTGTATTCATGAGCCTGTCACAAAATCCACAGCATCCACAGAGGTGTTCTAGTCACAAGTCTGAGAGTATGTTTCTCTAGTTTTGCTGGTATTAAGTTAATGCACAATATAGTTTTGCTTTATAACTATATTCTGGAAATTGCCCAGCCTTGCAAGGTTTTAGTATTGCTTACTTGTGAAAAAGCTCATCAGCATCATGCACAGTATCAGCTGGTTCCTCAGAAACTACCTCAGATGAAGCCAGGTCAGGGCTAGTTCAGGCAGCACAAAGGAAGAAAGGCAGTAGCGACAGAGATAGCAGGAGTTAGTAAAGACAGCTTAGTGCTTAGTTATTTCTTTTACCTCCTTCCTCAAAAACGGCACTGCTGAGTTTAATGCATGAAAAATTTATTAGCTGCCCTAGCTCAGTACACCTAGAAAGGTTTCAGGCATTAGGCAATGTTTTCCCCCACTTCTCTCCCCCATCCCACCCCAACTGTTAGAAAACAGCAATCCTTCACGAAGACAGGGGACAGCTGAAGGTGTTCAGTAGCTTAAATGTATACCTCTTAAAGAACCAAGCCCTTTTAGGTGTTTAACTGTGACAGCAAAAGTGCTTAAGTTCAAAATCATAAATGTAGCTGTATATTAACTACTACAGATGTGTGCTTCAAAGCAGAGGCCTCATCAACCATAGTGACCCTTCTAATTACGGGTGCACAATCAGTTCCTAAAAACACACAAGTATTAAGCATAGGCAAGAGTACACGGGCACACAGAGAATGACTTACCCAAGTAACAGATTAGAAACAAAAGTGACAACAGCACTAAAAAGAGGCAGGAAACTGTAAAAAGCAACTTCTCAGTATCATTAGAGAAGCATTTCATCATTTACAGACAGACCAAGGAGTTGGGAATTGCTATACTTTCTTCTGCAGAAAGAGAAAACTCTTTTTAGGTAACATTAGCTTATAAAGCTACTAGTACTGGCTCCTTTCTTCACCCTCTTAAAAAAAAAAGTGCACGAACAAGCTTGTGTAGCTTTCTAAAGTCTTGGTTTTGTGTTGTATGATCAAATAACGCTTCTGACCTTCCAAGAGAAACACAGGCTCAAGTATTAATCACTGCAAGCCTGCAACAATGCATTGCCTAGTATAAAATTTTGATGAAAGTGTCAATGATACAGAGAGATCAGTTTTCCTAATCATGTCTTTTATATTAAGATGCATTGCAAATTTATCATGCCAACATTCAAAATTTGGTCCTTTACAACAGTAACACACTCTTTGTCCAATAAGGCAACTGATTTTTAAAGACATTCTGTCATTTTATGCTATTTATTCCCAAAATTTTAGCCTAGTAACATTTGAGAGTAGTCACAGTGGCTTTTAATACTAATGGGATTAATAACACATTGTACCTACACTACACTACTGTAATTGTGGTATCAAATCCCCTTTAAAAAAAACCCACTTGTTCTTTATTCCCCTTTTCACACCTCTTTGTCAGCCAGTAGCAGAACAATTTGAGTGTATCTTTAAATTCTGGGAAACAGTATCTCTGGATCTAATCCACCTCACTGTTTCAGTATCAGCCTGCCATAAGTGAAGAGACACAAGAATACTTTATGAAAATAAAATAATAAATGTATTCATATCAGGACATATAACCCCTACTTCAAGATGTATTGAATGTACAAGCATCTTAATTTAACAAAGAAGCAAAACCAGCATGAAAACCAGACACTACTGTGTGGCAAATATCCTCAGGTTGGTTACTACAGACTCAGAGATATTCAGTAACGACAGCACATCCAGCAGAGTCCAAAAACACCTCTCTTGCTACAAAACTACCACCCAGGAACGCATTCAAGATGCTGGAACAAAAACAAAAGTTATATATTTTTTTTCCTTCAATCCTGTTTTAACAGACAAATTCTCCTTCAGATTCCTTTCAGGGTGACTTAATTACCTCGCAAAGTTGTCATCAGAACCAGGAGCAAGAGGTGCAACCGCAGAAGCTGAATCTGAAAATACATCCACCAGCAGGCTACCACTAGAGGAAGGTGGGGGAGCTGAATTGGTGATAGGGGCAGCACCCAGACCCAGCAGATCCGCCGATGGAGAAGGAGTAGACTAAGGAAGACAAGACACTTTGGTGTTACACTGTGACAAAACTAAAACAAAGCTGTCTCCTTTGTATAGACAACTACGCTAGGGCAACGTGCCTCTCCCCACCCCAAATCAAGGCTTGAATGGACGTGAAAGGGTTCACAAATGCAGTTACCATGTTTAATTTCAGTTTATGGTCATTTAGAGATGTGGTTTCCTTTCTTTTCCTTTGAAAAGAATTATGTCCACCTAACCATTAAATAAAAAACAGAACTGAAATTCATTTGTCTAGAATCTGATTCTGCAGAAGAAAGGTGACAAAGATGACACTTTCCCCCCACTCTCTTTTCCCCTCTTAGTTTCAAGGGAGATTAAGTACTGTAGGGAAAAAAATTCAAATGTGTCGCTTTTCTTTCATGAAGAATCCAGCAAGAAAGGCGGTGGCTTTTACACAAACGTAAATCAAAGGTCATCACAGCATCTTTAAAATTGACTATCACTTTGATCCTGGGTTTTTGAAGCTTGGTAAACCTTAGAAAAAATGTAAAACCTAACCAGCAAAAAAAGCAGAGGCTGTAGCCAGTTCAAGCTGGAAACACTAGAGGAAGAGGCAAGATTTTTAAACTTTTTTTCCTCAAATAGAACAAATCAAGCAGCCAGGACACAGAATCATGCAACAGATGCTGCATATATGTGCCCAAGTCACATGCAAGAACAAAGCAGAGACTTCATCAAAATGCTCATGTATTAGACGTTGGCAGCTTACAATATGCCAGATAACCTGAAGATGAGTCATGAGATGCATTTGGATGAATCTGAAATCTTGTTTTTGTAAGCCAACTCAGTTACCATATACTCCAAAGACTGAATTTGATGCAGTTTAATGAATAGTTTCCTGACAAAAGATTTTCAGAAGCCAATCATTAGGAACTACTGAAAACAAATGAAGGTTGAAATTTCTAACATTTTTGGTATCTAAACCAGGGTTACACTGAAGTCACTGATGAAGTAACACAGGGCCGTTTGCTACATGGCTGCAACCCATAAAGTGAAGCTTGTAAAGCATAATACAATATTAACTTTCAGTCACCTCAATTTGGCATTCAAAGAAATTTTGGCAGCTTTTCTGCTAAAAAGAGATTTCTGTCCAGTCAAAAATGTTTCACTTGGAGTATCTAGTCTTATACAGTGCAGTGACTAAGTAGTAAAGTATTATGCTTTAACAGACTGGGCAGGTAGTGTGCTGCAGTATTTCCTTCTCGAGGTAATCGTTTACTACATCTTAAATGTAATTACAAGTTATGCTAGGCATTAAAAAGAAAGAAGTATTACATTATGGGAAAAATTGATCCTACCAGCTTTAATTGACAATAAAATGAGAAGCTTCAGCTCAGAAGAAAAAAGCCCTGTGGCCTTGTCTAGCATAACTGAACTCAAATAGTACTGTCAAATAACGCTATACTGATTTAAGGACACCCCTGTGAAGTCAAGTGTTGTCCACTTCTATTAAAAACAATAATAACCCAAACCAAGATGTAAAATAACCTGTTAGACAAAGCAGAAAAATAGCTGATATTCTGAAATTCAATTTAACTCCTTTTAAAATTATTAGCTTTATAATCACACCCTTACTGCAATTTCACCAACAGGGAAATTCACATTTCTAAGTTTACAGCAATATTTTTCAAATACTGATGTAAAAGGGATTTTTGTAGGCTGCAGATAGGTTCTCCCCATCTACACAAGATTTCCAAAGGAAAATTGCATCCAAGCATGCAGCGAGAGAAAAGCAGCTGTACATTCCCCTGCTTTATAACAAACACCCATAGCCTTAAGCTTCAGATGAAAAGTTTTAAACTCCCAAAAAGCCACCTTAAGAAAACCATTCTTTTCTCACTTGCATGCCATCTAAATTAGTAAAATGACAGCTTTTAAACTCACAACAGCACTGGCATTGACAGAGGCAGGTTCAGCACTTCCATTCATATCTGAGCTCCTCTCCTTTTTGATCTCTTCCAGGTCAGTAACTGTGCCTGGGCCTTTCTTCTTCTTCAGTTTAGCCAAAATAGAAGATTCCCTCTCTGGAAAGGGAGGCATTTCTTCCAACACTGTAGCCTTATCACAGGAAAAAAAAAGTATTAGTTAAACTTAGAGAAAAAGCCCGAACTGGCTTCTGAGTCTTTCAAGAGACACACCCTTATAGATTGCATAAAGCAAAAGCAGAAGTAATTACCCACACAGAAAGTTACTATAGAGTTTATTCAGTGATGAACTGATTGCTTTTTTGAAAGAAAAAATTATCTAAAACTTTCTGAAATCCTCCCAAAGCAGTTAGTTAAGAAACAGTGATATTAAATAAAAAAGATTAAAAAAATAAAAAACCATTATATCATAGCCGACCTAAGGGTCCTTAAGTCAAGCAGACCTAGACTCAAAGCACAGAGAGTACTCAAGTTCCTACTCAGACCTAAGTATTTATTAGATGTCAAAACTGAATGTGCCATGCTCTGGTCAGACCTGAGAGCACCAGGTTAAATCTCTAAACTTCAAGAGAAAAAAATTAGACTTTTCCACCCCACCATCAAGTAAGTCCTCAAAACAAAGCCCTAGCTTTTTGACTTCTAAATACTCTAGGACCCTGTACTATTCCATCTTCCCAGCTCCAGATTAATTTGCTTTAATGGCCATTTGTCCCACTATAGCAATAACAGCTTTGAATTTAGCTCTAAATTAAAGATGACTACAGCAGAATTAGGGAGACTAAAAGAACTAGTGCCCACACAGTAGATCCATAATCCTGCACTAAGATTGCAGAGGTAAGGTTTAGTGGAGTTAACTTGTTGACAGGAGAGTACTGCATAATAAAATAATCTTTATACCTACCAGTATATCAGTACTAGCAATAGTACTGAGCCTCAAATACTCAACAGCTCTCTGCTGCAGCTCAACATCAGCATTCTTTAGCTGACTGTCACTGCGCAGTACATCTTGAATTGTAGTTTTGATTTCCGGAAACAGGTTCACAAACTTGATGTAGGTAGACAGAAGCAGAGCTCGAGTAGGAACACTACACAGATGAAACTTGGAATGTAGCAAGTTGAACTGGATGAGGGGACTTAAAAGATGGAAGAAAAATAATTTGTTCAGTTTTTGTAGACATGATAATCTTTATTAATGCATTATTAGCAAGAGCTGAATAATTTGTTAACTAGCCTTTAGGAATGTTAGACATGAAATTATTTACAGAAGGCATTACTACTTCAACTCAGTATTTCAGAAGGTGTTTTACCTTGATCTTGGATCACCTGCTATCAGATTTCCAAATTCTCCCAAGATGTAGCCACCTACTTTAACAAGATTTTCATGGCATGCTGGAGCTTGAAGGGCCTGTAAGAACACATCACTAGTCATTGATATGCAATGTATGAAAAAAGATCTTTTGTGTCACTTCCAGTTCCAGTTTTCTCATCTACTTTCCTGTAAGAGCAGCCCATGGGTCTAGGCACCACAGAGCACTTAGGAGAAAAGCGTGATAGGTGGTATGACTTCATAGAAGACTCCAACCCAAGTATTGCTTGCTCAAGAGCACTCTTAGGCCCATCTAGCAGCACTGCAGACTTCTGAGGGCAGATAGAGTTCCTTAAGTTTCCCCTGTTAATTTATAGGGTGTTGACCTAATTCTTACCTCATTTTGCAAGTGAACTGAAAACAGTTATTCTCACCTCAAAAACAGTCTTTGCTGCGTATCCTTGCACATCATCCCTGTTGATGACAATCTGAATAACTCGATACCACACTTCTTCACTGACATAGTCACCAGCAATACGAATCAGATTCAGGATTGTGTCCACATACCAAGTATAATCCACTGCATACTTCTCAGCTAGAATTGCAACTTTCAGAACCTGAACACACAGAAGAGAATACAGAAGGTTGGCTACCTTTGACTATGAGCTGTATACACCTAGTGATACCCCACACCAGCCCAGAAGCCTCAGTTTCACATGCATCAGCTCGTTCATTTGTTCCCACAGCTAAGGTGAAAGGTGAACATTGAAATGCTGTGCCAGAACACAGTAGTTGCCAGGTTTAAAATGCTTTCCCCGTAATACATTCAAGTACGTTTCATCTGCAGTCTTTCAACTGTGTAACTAAATGATAAAGAACAATTTATAGAACAGTTTTTGTTTGCTACAAAAAACACCATCTAAACCATCACTGAGACAGGATCAAATAGCAAACTGAAAACCTCTCAAAAAAAGGTAAAAGGTGGAAACTGAAGCTAGAAGAGACAAATCAGAGTCAAAGCATAGCCAACCTTTTCAGGTCATACGCAGATTCCTACATCCTGAAGCAAACAACCAGCTTTGGAGAAGACTCCACGTAATTTATTATCAGTTGCATTTACTGCTCTTCAAAGAGCAGGTCAGTAAAAGGGAACAGAATGAAATTCACCTTATCTGCCAAGTCAGGGGACACTGCCAAGAGCAACCAGACAGTACAAGAGGTAACTCAACTAACCCTGTATTCCACATTCACTTCTCCAATCAAGAAACTTCAGCACCTAACTAAGCTAAATAACTACAGTAAGTACAAATTTTGGCTACCATCCTAAAAAGGTCGAAGTTGAGTATTTCAACTTTTGCATTTTTATCCTACTGGTAGGAAGGAGATAGATATCAGGCCTCTTAGCTGATTGTAAGGTGTTGTTTTGGGGAACCCTTAGACTGAATGTTCTCACAGCATACACACTAAAAAGTTCTACCTACAAGTAAGCATTTAGCACACTAGTTTTTGAAGCTACTGGACAGCTGACTAGAGTAGAACCTTACCCTCAGACCTAGAGAATGTGTTTGCTCAAGCACTAGTAAAATTCATTTCATTTTCTATAGGTACTGTCTTGATAGCAAGATCAGTTTATAAAATTCTCAGTTTCCAAGGTTCCCCCCTGCTCCCTGGATTAGGTTAACCTAAATTAAGAACATTCTCTACTGTTAGACTACAAACTTAGAGATTTTTGTTAGTTTGTTTTAGTAGTTTTATCTTTGTTTTTTTTTTAAACCACCATGAAAAGTAATCTCTACCACAGACTATGCAGCAGCTCAATCAATAAAAGATACTTATGGCACCAAAGACAGCTATGAAAAAAGTAAGGAAAACACAAACAGCTCACAATTTCTTCTCTGATGGAATAATCAGCAGTCTCCAGGTAATTCAGCATTTCAGCCACAATCTGCTGGGCATTGCTTCGGTCACACATTGCGTACAGAAGATCTACAGCCCTCTGTCGTACACTTACATCTCTTTCAGTCTGCAAAAAGACACAGCAAAAGGTCAAGATGATTTCATCTTTATTGGGAAAGTACATGAAATTTAAGAGATGAAACTTACTATAACTCATAGTCAAATTTAAAACAAATGCATATTCATAATCTTTCAGATGCAGAATGAACTCAGATATATCCCTTCATATAAGCTGTGAGTTTCTAATGCTATTCTCACTTTCAGCCACCTAGAAAGAGGTGACTGGAGACTCAGACAGCTTCCTGCTTTTAGATAATATCAAAGAAATTCAAATAATCAGGTTTTGTTTCTGTAACATACTTATTCAAACCTGTGCAAGTGCTGAAAGAATAGAGGGGTTTGTATAGAACACTTCAGTATTACCCTAAGTAGGGTGAGTGAATGTGGTCCACTATGCACTGAGTAAGTGATACCAGTGGCCATAAATGCACCAATAGGAGGCTGAAAATGTTAAATTGTTACCAGGCCAATGAGCATTTAGCTACCTGCAGGCTTAGTGTTGGGCATGCCTTGTCACAACTGAAGTCCAGCTAGAACAGAGATGTACTTTGAACTTAGACAAATGTATTAGTATGTTACAGCACGAGCTTGGAAGAAAACAATGCAGTTAAACATCCAAGTGTGCAACTAAATTTACATACAAATCAGTCTTACTCTTTTGCCTTCTGCTTTATCACATAAACATGGCCTGGGAATGTGTCTTTCTGGTTTCTTGTCTTTACAATTCTGCAGTGGAAGCTGCTCTGCTCTACCACTCCCTATAAACTACTACAGTGAAAGAACAGTGAAATACCAGCAAGACAGGAAAAAAAACTGCCTTCCGAGCATTCTCAGTTTTGAAATTCCACATTTTAAAATAATTATTCATCTTCAGTCTAGCTTGAGCAGATACCAGTGTTAACAGGGGACACAAATACAAGTATCAGATTGATCAGTAAGGTGTGGAAATAAACTAAAACTGACCTATATAATTGCCAGCACAGCAATATTTTGCTGTATTGAGGGAAAAAAAACTAAAGCAGACTTCAAAGAATAACTCATTAATTGGGGATGGGGAGCTTGGGGCAGTGGGGGAAAGGGCATTGAGGCAGGGGAGAAGACAACACTCAAAACCAGACCACACACTTAAATATTTACCTTCAATGCATTGATAACTGTTTCTATGTGTGTTTTCACAGCCTCATGTGAGAATTCAGAGCTGGCAAGCGTGCACATGCTTTCCAGTGCTAGGTAACGCAAATTAGTTTCTCGGTGCTGCAAGAACTGACCTAGCTGGTTACAGGCACGGACTAGTAGATTTGGCTCACTGCACAGAACAGGAGAGAAAGTGAAAGGGTTAAAAGCAACAGGTTTGAGAACACTCAATACAGAATACTACTTCTGCAGTGGAAATTTCTTAAAATGCCTCGAAGTGTCTGCTAGAATGCTTTGCTAGTGAAATGCAAATTCAGATACTGAGCAAATAATCTCTGTTGGATTAGAGCGGTGGGGTCAATACAAAACATCAAATAAAGAAGCAGCAAAAAACAAAGCAACACAGTTCATGAATACTGTTCAATTACATTGCTGTGTTTGTGTTTCAATCTAGCAAGCAACTTCATACTCTGTTCTCCTCCAGTCCCTCCCCCATTAAAATCTGATTTACTGTTCAAGACAAAGCCACAGCTTTTCACTTTAAAAAGCCCTCTGATAACAGACATATTCTCACAGCTCACCTGTCATGATGTATAATTAAGCTTATTGCCTCAAACAGGACAGCATTCTTCGCATTAGAGTGTTGTACTTTTTTTGACTTTGGTGGCTCCTGTGCTTTGTTAAGAATCGTTTCCAGGCATTCTGTTAGACGGCCACGTACCGCAGGGTCTTCTGGAGAAGAACAAGCCGTTGGACAACTTCATTTTGCTCACAACCCTAACCTTGGGTTTTTTCCCTTGCTAAATCTAAGTAAACTGAAGTATTCTGCTCCTTTAAAAAAAAATTTACACTCGCCAACATACAGCTGGCAAAAGAATTCTAAGGCACAGTTCTATTTGGGTGAGAACAAATGCAAACACAATCAGCACTATATTTCAAAGCTTTGATACGGTTGATAACATTAATGAATGTTTAAAATGGCTTTTTTTGTTGTTACAATGAAACACAACATTATTCAAAAGGCCGAGTGGCTTAGAGCTATCCAAAGCACTCAAGAGTACCAACTTCAGTATCTTTGTCTTGAGACAATGTGCTTGCACTCCAAGTTATGGTAACACTGTAGCACCACAGCTCTTTGAAGCCAGTGTACTGCTTAAGGGAGATGAGGAGTGCAATGATTTGTGCATTACCTGGAGGTGGATAGCACTGTAGCAGCCTCAGAAGTTTCACAGATAGCCAGGGAGCAGGAACAAAGTAGTATGTGTAGTCCTGAAGGTCTGTTGATGCAGAAGTTACAATCTGTAAAACAAACAGAGAGCATGTCAGCTACTGCAGTTAAGTGATCCACAATCATGAAAAGGACCCAAAGAACACTGTAAGTCACCTCTGACAGAGGCCTACAAAACTGTGTCAGCTAACAATGTCCGATTCATAAGATGAATTAGGTGCAAGCTGCCCTACTGGGAGTATACCATAGTAAACCCTAGTAACAAAAACTCAGTTTTACAGATACAGTAGTCTAAGATGTCTCCTCCTGAAAGCCTACTTGCTTTTTTAAAGGATGAAGACCACCATCTTGGAACACCAAAACACTTAACCAGAAGCTTAACCCTCTTTGTGCCAGCAATTCATATATTCAGCCAAAAGCAAGCAGTCTGGTGGCTGCTGAGAGGTGAGCTTAGAATTCAAGTACAAGATGCTATGACAGACTGACCTAAAGCAGAAGGACCAACTAATACCTTCAATAGTATCCATACACCAAAGCAAAAAAGAGATAGCTTTCACGGAAGAGGTTTACATGCATAACGAAATGTGAAAAGGATTAGATTAGGTCACCCCTCTTCACAGATTTCCCCCTTTTATTCTACGGTAAGCATGAGTTTGGCATTAGCTTTGCTCAAAATAATTCTACCTAATTCTTGCTGCTCCATTACAGAACAGCTGTGCACTTCCCCCAACAATCCCTTGCTTTCAAGTATTAGACAAAATCTTCATATTTGAAAAGAAATTACATTTTCTGCAAACTACAAGTAATTTGGGGTGTAAGACCACATAAACCTGCATCTAAAATACATCTCTGAAGTAGCATTCTCCCTTGTCTTGCATACCTTCCAAAACGAAGGAGAAACAAACAAAGAGACAAAACAGGAACATCTGTTTTCCAGCACAAAAATGTTAACTTCCAGACATGCCCCTCCACTTCTCCTTGCATCCCCTGTCCCTGCTTAATCCCCTACACCCATTTACAGAATATGAAATGCTTATGATTATGAACCTAGCAGCAGCTCAAAGAAGGAACAGGAAGGCAATTTACCTTGTAAGAAGCTTAGGTAAAGTTAAAGCTACAGTCTGTATTTTTGACAGTTTTGTGCAGAAGTCTGTAGAATCAGTCTTTGATCTAACTATTCTTTGGCATTATAGCAACTAAGTGAGGATTACTAGCTGGAGTACAGCAGGGATTAAACAAAAAAAGTTTGGTCAAGCCAATACAGCTTTCTGTCCTGGGAAGCAACAAGTGTAAAAGAGGTTACCTGAACCACCTACATGAAGTGACACTGCATCATCTTTACATTTAATGGTACACTAATCTGACCCTAGAAAGCTGAACAGGAAGCTAACCTGGTTTACAAGCTGAGTAAATTAATCAACAGCTACGTATTACCAAGGTTATCACTGAACTCACTCTGCTTAATCTAGACACTGCCAAGGAGACTGAAGTCTTAAACTCTTCCGGGTTCTTCTGTGCCAAAGTGGTGATCAGACTTGTAGCTGCAGTAACCACACCCTAGGAAAAAAAAACCACCGAAAAAACAACACATTCAATTTTGTATCAGTTTAAGAAGCTGCCCATTAACACCTTTCATTTCAACTGGTTGTTAATATACAAAAAAACTAAATTTATCCCCATTACAAAGCCTTACATTAAAAAGCCTTTTATTTGGCTAGCAGCTAGACTAATTACACACCTGCAGAATCCAACAGAATTTTCAACAACATGGTACTGCCATGCTTGCAGAGCATTTAATGCTATTTTTTGTATTAGCTTTCTCTCATGTTTGGATAGTACATCTAAAATAAGAGAGTTGTATTAAAATTAAGCCTGGACATCAACTGTCTTATTATACAAGAGAAGCACAAGCAGAAGAAACTCGACGCAGCAGATCATCCAGGAAAGAATTCTCACCACCCAACATGAAGTGGGGGCTTTGTATAACACAAGCATTGCATCTTACTGATGTACACTAAAGTACTTTTATTACTGTTGAAGCACAGGTCTTTAAGAGCCTTACTTTCATAAAGTAACTAGACTGGGAGAAAAAACAGTCTCTTATCTAGAACAAAAGGGTTTTTTAACCAGCAAAGTAAGAATGACATAGACACCACAGGACAAGGAAGTCTAAGCAGTAACAAACCAAGTCTTGAATTTTTAGTGCAGATTTAATCTTAAAAGGCCTAGGAAAATTAGTGTTATACCTATGCAACATGACTTAGTGTGACAAGGCACAAGATTAACTTATTTACAGCCACAGGAAAAGAAGAACTTGTACATACCACTTTTCTATCTACAATGAAAAGGTAAACAAAGCTTTATTAAAAATGAATATATTTAGCAACTAAAAAAGGACAACTCCTTCCATTTTTTTCCCAAAACCTGAAGAAAACAGCAATCCATTTGCTTGAAACACTCAAGAAGAAATACATTATGCGTTAACAGCAGAAGTGACATCATTCTCTATACACACTAGGCCTGAAAATGAAGCTGATTTACCAAGTGCTGGTCATTGAGAAGGTGCACCACTCTAGAAGTCCAATCTCCCATGGGAACAAGGTCAGGAGAAGTTCTGTATAAACGCAGCAAGCATAAAGCAGCACTTTGCTTCACACTATCCATAGTGTCTCTGCAAGACATATAGAAAGATTTAAACTGGAGTGGTTAAGGCACTGCACTTCCTGCAGGACAGCATTATGCCAGATTTCACACTGACTCAGCATCCCTGGCCAGGTCACATCTTTTCAAGAGAAGTTCACTAAACTCTTCCTCTGTTAAAGTATTTGTTCTTAATTTTTCCAGTACGTTTAATTAGTCAAGTTTTCAACTATTACATACATCTAATAGCGTCTATAATGAGTCTTTACAACTTTGAGTGACATTTCACATCTTTTTATGAGAATTGGAAGCTCATCTCATCTAATCACAAGAACAAGCTTCTTCCAGGCTGACTCCAGTCGAACACTTTAAAGCACATTATCTTATGAATGCAACCAAACCTGCATCTCCTGATAGGTCCTGCATTTCAGATAGAAATCATTAACTACTCAACAGCTTCCGTACCTACAGCTAGCATGCAAGTTGGCTATCACCAAGCACACAACCCACAAATCTATTCACCTTGCCATCCCAGCTGTTGGCACAGAAATGGACTCTTTTAAGAGTGGCATGCTACTATTCCAGTTCAGTGAACTCCTTTTCACAAAGTAGTCAACTGAGCAGTTTGTGTGTTGCACAAACAACAACTATGAAATGTACAAACGACTAAAAGTTTTAAGAGCAGCTGATAAGTGCAATCTTGGTTAAATGTTCAGGAACATCTATAGCCCTGGGAGAAATTCAGCCCACCTATTCTTAATGAATTTATCAGTTTTTCAGGAGATCAAATTGTACCTCAATTAAAAAACACAGAACAAAACAAAACCATGAACATATTCCTCACCTGCCTTCAATTTGTGTTTAAGCCAAGAGTGTTACACTGAAGTTGCAAATGTAACTGACAATGCTCATTCTGCCCAGGTCACTTAGGACAGGTACACAAGCATCTTTTATATATATATAATGTTAGAAATGCAGAAAGAATTGAGACCCTGAAGACTCATCTCAGAACAAAAACACAGCTCAAGGTTTAAACAAGTCTGAACTGAAGGTGCTGTACTCTGTTTGCGATTAGTGACCCTAAGTGAAATTTTTGGAACTTTTTAAGGTTATCTCATTAAAAACCATGACTCATCACAGCAGAGTTGTCTCTGCTATGCGACATGAAGAACAGCACCTGGCAAGGGCAGTGGCTTGACATTTACAGTATTAACACAGTTCTTAAGTCATATGTCACTTTTTATATTAATGTAAGACATTTGTTTTTCTATAAAAAAAGATCCATGCATATTCTAAACATTTCATATCCATAAGAGTTTAATGCACTGTTTGCAGTTGGATATTTTAAGTTTCAAAATAAATTAGCCCTACAATCACTTTGTCTGACTTTACATTTACTTAACTACCATTTCAGGCATTTGCCAGGTCTGCTTAGAAACTTTTAGCTACACAGAAGTTAGGAAGTTGGTGGTGACTATTTGCCATTTACACAAATTGCTGTTTACATGGCTAGCAGAGGTAGCAAAAAAACTCACAAATCAATATTGTCATGTTCCTGATGAAATCAGCACATTAATGTAAGAACTTCAGTTTATAACAAAATTTGTAGTATAAACATCTGTTTGGGTTCATTTATTTCTTTTTTTCATCAGGAGAGGTAAGGAAAGTGAAAAATACCATTTCTGGGGTCTTCACTACCACGGGTTTATCCAAAACAAAAATCAGATCACAACAAGGCTGTAAAAGCCTATTCAAGATACTGACAGTCAACTTCCATGTATCTACACTCCTACAAGTATCTCCACACACAGGCAAATCAAAGCACCTGCAGCTACTGGGACCTGTCACTATTAATACGGCAAGCCCAGGGCTGTATAGCCCAAGCATGGATTCAGCTGCAGCAATGGAACTGAGCTGGTGAAAGGTTTATTGGTGTTGTATTTGAAAGAGGCATGTCATACCTACCCAGCCACAAGTATTTTTGGAATTTCTCCAGCAAATGCTTCCGCCATCTCCCGGCTACCCACATTGGCAATACAGTGCAGAGCAAGGCCCATGAAGGTGGGGTTTCGGCTGGCCAGGTCATTCTTGATGGCGTTGTTTATCAAGCGAATGAGCTCACTGTTAGAGTTCACTAGGACGGAGATGAAGAGATAGCCCTGCCAGTCAGAAAATGGAAAAGGAAAATTTATTTTCGCTGAGTTAATTTACTGTGGTATTAACAGAAAACATAATTTCTTTGACACATACAGTTCTCTCCAATACCATATGAGCAGAAATAAGTATCTAGATAGAGTGAAGGCTACAAAGATTGAGTAAAACGAAAATGAGTAAATTTAGTGTTACTCTAATTTATCTATTTTCAAGTGTTTTATCAGTCTATTTTGGTATATACTCAAAATATCATTTTAGATGAATGGGGTAAGTCAAGAATTTGGTTTGTTATTAAACACTAATAAGTTACATGCATCCGATAAACACAACCTCACCTAAGAAGAAGGAGAGACATTCTGAAAATTAAAAGGTTACTCACCTTTTAATGCAAGACTCAAGGCAGTTTCTTAACAGGAGTAATAATTTTATGCAGAGCGCACATTTAGGTTTTGCAATTAGTTCAAGACTCCTGTGCACAAAGGTGTTTAGATCTCAGAATCACTGCTAGAGCCACAATAAGGCTTTAAGGCAGGGCAGGGGGAACGAAGCAAAGTCCTTTACAGATTCTACAGCTGAGGCAGGATATTAGACAGACCAGGTTACCTTTTACAGAGCCCAAGTTACTCACAATTTGTTTCTCTGTGTATCTATTGGAACTGAGCAGGTTTACAGCCTCCATATGACCAAAGTCAATGTCATGCCCCAGGAGAAAGATGAAGAGCAGTTTGCAGACATATTTTTTCTTACTGTAACCATCCAGAGCCTTGTCACCTGAAAAGCAAGGAAACAAACAATCATTAAGCTTATGTTGAGTCTATATCTGGTTACCTAGTGTTAATTCCATCTATCATTATCTATATCCTAAAGGATGGTCATGAAATAATGCTATAATCTAGTCCTTGAAGTATCCTGCAGTGTCCTTAAAGTATGTTCTTACTAAGGCAGTGCATAGGTGTTTGCTCAATTTTGGTTTTCCCACTTCTGTTAAAAGTGGCTATGTCTTCCATACACTTGTTCTCCTCTCATCAAACCTTTATCACAGTAAAAGGTGTTAACACACTTTCCCAAGTGCAACACTGTGGAGAACTCAGCAGCAACAAAAGAACCCCAGCAAGTTGTTTTAGAAAGACCAAGTGACAGTGGTATATCCCAAAGACTTAAAAAAATCACGTGAAATGAGATTACCATGAGAACTTTGAAGTGTTTGTAAAATGAAAGTACTCACAGGTGTTTCAGTTTTAGATAAAAAATGCACCCTAAATGAGTGTAGCTGTATGTTGTGGTATTGCTGATTTTAGAAGCTTGTAAAAGTGACACAGAGCAGTGCAACTTTCAGTTCATCAGGAGACCATTGCTCTTCCTGAAGGAAAGAGCTACATATGAACATACACTTTCTGCATTACATTCTCTCCGTACCTCAAACAGGAAATAAAAGAGTATCCAGTAAATCAGGCAAGACTGAATGCTAGATAGTTCAGTTGGGGTAGCAAAATTTTGATAGCTACTGCTGCCTAAAAGGGTACATAAGCTCCTTTGCCTCAGCATTCTGGGCCCAGAATAACTGATCTGTCACATCAAATGTGTATTCCTTAGTGATAGGCAATTCAGCCAGAACAGCACTGCATACAGTAAAGCTTCAGTAAGAGATTCCTTACTCACTGCCCTTGCCAATAAAAGCTCTAAACTGCCTTTTCTTTTTAAACTTCAGATTTATGTAATAGGCAGATAAATATAAAAGAATCTTAATACCACAGAAGTTTCTCCCTCCTTCTCATCCACTAATACAGAGACATGTTAAATTTCCCATGCCACATGAATCTACAGCTCCCATAGATTTCACACTACAATCACACACTGGATAAAACCGAGGGAAACCTTATCACTAGTAAATTAAAGTTAGTGAAGGAATGAAGACTACCACCTCTGTGTGAAGACATGTAACACTAGTGAACCAACAAAAAACATACTGGCACACTGAAGTAAACAATGCTAAAAGGTTACATTTACAGG
This sequence comes from Atrichornis clamosus, assembly GCA_013400975.1. NCBI lineage: Eukaryota > Metazoa > Chordata > Aves > Passeriformes > Menuridae > Atrichornis > Atrichornis clamosus. Next base: position 31,549 of record WBMZ01011919.1, read on the forward strand.
CTGCAACTATGCATTTTTGGGGTCGCTTTCTATTTTGATTCTAAAAACTTATTTTATTTAGTCTTATTTCAACTGAGACAAATTTAAGGAAACCATTGCTATTTTAATACAGACAATGATAGCCTTCTAATCTGGATCTTTAGGCAGTCGTCGATTTTTTTTTTTAACCTGGCACAGGCAGTGCATCTGTTGCCAACAAAAAGCTTCACCTTAAAGCTATTGCTATATTTTGCAAAGAGGGATAGTCTTCAGGTGCGTACTATGGAAGTCAACACGTCACATTTTACTTCAATACAGGAACCAATATTACTGAAGATACCCATGGCAGTGAAATCCTCCTATATTGGATCCTGTTAAGATCCTCTGCCAACAGCCAGCTCTGCAAAAAGCTGCCCAAAGACATGCTTTCTTGAGGTTACCTTCACAGTTTGCTGCCATAAAGCTCTTTTTCTGCCAAGTTAGCAAACAAATGTAGGGAATTTTGATTTACTAGACATCTGAATTACTGTTAGAACCAGAGTGAAACATCCAGCGGGAAAGGGTGTTTTTCCTTCTTTGGAATACGGCCAGAGGAAAGAGTAGATATTCAACCATGTCGTCCTATCTGCTGTGGCCTTCAAATTATGGCTTAAGCAGCAAAGGAGTAAAGTATTCCCTATTTATAACAAATACTTCCCTGCTATACTATTTTCCCAGTAAACTGGCACTTAAGAGCAGAAGCTTTTTCCTATCCCATCATGGTAGGGAGATGCAGATCAAAGATACCTTTTCTTAAGAGAGGCAAGGAGAAAAAAACAAAAACAAAACACAGGAAAGGGCAGAGTGACAGCTTTAGTTTTCTGGTATTTTTTCAGCTGCTTAAGGAGAGTTTCTATAAACTCTTAAGATTTTATTTTAATTGGTCATCTACATGAGATCCAGAAGGAAAAGAAATAATCAGTTAATAAACCAGTGGGGCTTTACATTACCTAGCAACAAAAAACATTCCAACTCATGACAAGCCAGTTATTCCTAGGTGACCAATTAAAGGAACAGGTGATGCTCAAAGCCATTAACAGATACGATTCACAGATAGGTACACTAAATAAGCTGAATCCATTTTAGTCAGTCTTACTCTAGTGCCAAGATCTACATAATTGAGGACTTACTGTGGTATTGGATAGCATTAACATCATTAGTTGCTTCTCTGAGATTCAAATACACCAAAAGGTATCAGAAAGTAGCTTTTACGTGAACTTTACCAAAAGTGAAAACACCCCAACCAGTCTCCAAGCACCGATTCCCAGCAGGCCAAGAGGTGCAACTGCAGCTGCCTGTTAGTAAACAAGCCCACAGCAATACTCAGGAGTCAGAAGTATTAAACCTAATCTCTTGTCTTCCCAAATGACTCTGGTGTTGACTTTGTGATACCACAAGGGAAGAGGGTGTACAGAATACTAGAACCCAATTGCTTAATGAAGAACATAAGCAGATAAAAGTATGTATACTCTGAACCACATCAACTTTCACAACAAACTATTTGTCACAGTTTGGCAATACATTTTTTAGGTTTAGGACCCACCTACTTAGAACACTATATCCTTCCAAGATACCAGTATTTTAAGAGCTCAGATTAGTAAGGTCCTTGGATCTCACGGCATTTGAAGAATTTTTGATAGAAGTTATGCCATGCAATCAAGCACAAAACATATTACCATCCTACTGACAAGCAGCTTCTTTCTCCAGCATGTGATATCGAAGAAGAATATTGTAAAACCAGTACCTGAAACACCTTTCCTGAAGACAGAAAAAATGTTACATTGACTGCTTTCAAAATGTCCTGTTCCTCATATACAGAACTGAAGGCAGTGTGACAGTTCTCAGGCAGGCTTATAAACTACACCAAGTAACAGTTACTAAAGCTCTTCTTCAAAGTCTTACTCATTCGTTCCCAGCAATAACAGAATATTGGGGGGGGTAAATTTTATTATTTAATTATCTGAGCAATTTGAAAAAAGAGCACTGCAGTCAAAGGTCTCACAGTAGTTGTCTAATTCCAGCTGTGTTTTGAAGCAGTCTGTGACTTTGATTCTTATTGAAATTTTAACTACTCAATTCCTCACCCTTCCATGTAGCATTTATGAAGAGTTGTGAAGGTTCTATTTTAAACATTAATAACAAGTCTCATTTCTTAAGTATGTGCTAAAATAGTGCAGCTTTCCCCAGCCTCAAGCAAACATCCGAACAAGAGCAGAAGGAAATGTCACATGTTCTGTTATCTTTATTGCAATACACAATCATTTCTTTTAACTCAGCTCATTTTCAAATGCTTTTGGGAACATTTGCAAGTGCCACAAATCAAGTCAGCAGAAACAGGATGGATTCACAATACATGTCAGCAGGTTTTGAGCATAGCGGGTATTTCAAAGGCTACTTGCTTTCCCTGAAAATTTTATTAGTTATTTTTCTAAGAAATAAATTATTAACAGCTGATCAACAAATAGTACTATTAAAAAATAATTACTGCTTCCACATTTCTGTGCATCATTCCCTAGCATTTCAATACAGAAGTTTTGGGTTTCACTGCTCATACATATCTTTCACACAGCCCTCCATAAAGGAAGAAATAAGGCACAAAAGCATTGTAAGACTTCAGTTCCCAGGCAGCACCTTCCAGCTCTAATTTGGACCATAAGTTAAAAAACAGCACCTGCTTTTCAATCCAACTCAGTGTACTTAAAACCCAGTGTGGTGCACCACTACTGAGCCTGCCACCAGCCAGAGGGGTCAAGAAAGCACTTTAGGCCTTGGGATGTTCACTGGTGGGATAAGGAAGTCTGACAAGTCTAGTCTCACTAGCTTTTAGAGAGCTAATTACCACCCAAAAATCTCAGCTTTTAAAACCACCGTAATGGCTAGTGCAAAGCAGAATGGACAACACTGTTAGAACTGTTTCTTTGCTTTCTTCCTAGGCTGACACGGACCTCTGTTCATGCAGTTGGCAGCAACCCAGCCACATTTTGTATCAGAAGGCCACTACTAGCTTACAGGCTAAGAAAAGTGAATTTGATTTTTATGAACGCAGCTACTTTGAGACAAGATTTGTATTTCTGTAAGAGTCACAGTCCATGCCCTCTACGTCGAACACTGCGTGTTTGTGGCAAACAACCCATACAAATCCATAAACTAGCATTTAGTTACCACACTACTAGCACCAGAACAGAGTATTACTAGACCAGCCCTACAACTCAGGTCATATACGAAGCCTGATTTTACTTTCAACAATTCAGTTTGTCAGTGAAGACACTTCATGATTTTACTCTCTTCTTGCCTTCATACACTATCAGAAGACTGTGTGACTAACCAGACCCACCTTAAATACAAACACTGTGCATTCACAGCCTGCCAGGAAAGCTATGGACTGGATTTACTGTTACACAGCTTCAGTTTAAAAGACATATTTAGAGGCCTATCTTAACTTCTTCCAAAGAGTTACCGTGTATTTTGGAACAATAGAGAAGACTTGTTTGAATATGGAAAAACAAGAGAGTTGAAGTAAAAAAACCCAAAAGAACAGAGATTACCAACTGATATTGGGGCACTTCTGCACAAGCCAAAATGAAGATACACTAACACATGTGCAATCTAGCAGCCACTCTTGTAACACAAACCCTACTGAGCAATCAGAACAAAACCAAATTCTAATGCCGGATCACAAAAAAACGAACAAGTCTAAATCAAGCAGAGAACAAAGATCCTTTGACAGCAGAAACAGCTTATAGACTTGTAGGCAGTTTCACTAGTACACAAATTCTGGTCTGAGGGGTCAAAGTGATACAACAATTTAATAAACTGGATATTTTTTCACTCACAAAGCAGCTACTGCTCTGACAGTCAGACTTCTCGTTTGGGTCAAGTATGGGAGCAAAATCAGCTCACAGTCTGAACATGTAAAACAAAAGGAATAGCATTTCTCCACACTTAACTCCTAGAACTTCCCCTTTATCACACTGGTGTAGTTTCTCTCTATTACATTCTTATCTCAGTTAATACAGAAGCATTTAAAGCAACTGTCAAGGACACGCTGACCTCAGCAAAGAAGCTTCCTCATGCTTAAACAAGAGACACAGTCACTCTAAGTAGAGAGATTCTAAATTCCTGCTGAGCTTGGCACACAGAAGCTAGATTAGAACCCAAAGCCACAGCACAAGTTCCGTAAGTTCAACAAAAGTATTGCTTTTGCAGAGATGTGAGACCTTATCCCAGTCTGTTAAATACAAGAATATTTTAAACAGCAGGCTACCCAAACATATGGCAGATAACAGACTTGACAGCTATTTGCATGCTAGAACAAAAGTAGAAATACTCAGCCTCTGTCTGTAACAGAGTAAGGCTATATCTTGCCAGTTACATGGGATGGGGGTCCAGATAGGGCAGCAGAGTGTCCTGAAGCATACAAATACCCAGAGGTAGGCCAGTCTCTGTCAAGCAAGAACGTCTCTGTGTCGAGAGGCCTTGTTTCTCAGTCAGACCTTGCCTTTGTTACTGCAATGCAGATAGTCCAAAAGCTGCATCTTTGGCCAGGTAGGGCCAGTAACTCAGGGCACCAGTATTCACTACAGTTATTTAGCAAGGGACTCCATCTTAAGTTCACAATCACACATTTGCCTTAATCCAAACTATTTAAAAACATTTTAAGAGTTAGAGCTACATTAAAATAAACTGGGTTAAACTGAATGATCTCAAACCAAGAATAAAATGCATATGAAGGTGTCTTAATTTTTATATAATTCCTTCCCTTCTGCAAGGAAGAACCATGCAGCATGAAGTCCATGTGGGACTTCTGAAGCAGAAAGATATACAGCTATCAGCTCCTCACACTCTCAAGACCTCAAGCACTTAAACAAGCTGTCTAAACTCAGCTTTTTCCAAATTTTGACATTTATGTTTCTGTTCAGGCTGCAGGCTATTGTCTTCAGGTAATAAAATTTTTTCATCCAGAATTCATACAGGTTTAGTAATAAAGTAACCACAATAAAGATCAGCTACAAGATTTAGTCATCTTTCACTCAAGATACTGAAAGAGCATATACTGATATTCAAAACAATTTAAATAGTGCTTAAAGGATGCTACACAAGGTATGCAGGCTAAAGTAATCACACTGCTTTGCTGAAAGCACCTCTATTCTCTGATCATTGTCTGATTCATGGTTCTACACAGCCAGACATTCCTATGATCATCTCTCCCCTGCTTCACAAGTAAGTAGAGAAGAATTAACTGTTCATGTACTTTAACCTATTTTTCTAAGAGAAAAAGTTAACACAGAGGCATGCGATAGCTTCTAATTTAGAAGAGTTTCTTGAGTGTCTTGCACTGTGGTTAACTTTTCCCTTCTAAGCTGTTGTTGACACTCAGGTTTTTAAAGGTTCTCATACATCTTTAAGAGACATACCACTTAAAAGGTAGCAACAGATCATACAAAGGTCAGGAAATTTATTTGTTAGTGCATTAAATATTCCAAATAGATATGATAGTCTAAGTTAGGATAGTCAACTAAGGTAAATGAGTTTAATACAAATTCTGAAGCCATATATGTGACCTCCACGTTGCAATGCCTTATCTAAGTACACACACAGACACGTATCTATTTAAGCAGAACTTGCCATAGCCACTACTGTTAGAACTCCATCTAAAAGCATCCCAACCATCCCAACCACATACATAACTTGGATACAGCTAAGAGCATAAGTTTTACTTTGTATTGTTTAAAAGTCAATTGTTGCCTCCTGCAATTATCCTGCATATCCTTTGTTTCATATGAATAATTTGTACTGCTGTTGCTTGTGGTCAAGATGTATAGCTTCATCAACTAGACATTTTCATCTTAATTCTGCTAGGAGACAGCCTAACCCATTACTTCCATAAAGGGTCAGGGCTGAAGAGGGGGGAAGCAAGAAAAGTTTAAATATATTCCGTTTTACTGGAAATAATCATGCCCACCTAAATTCCTTCAAACTATTCACAGGCTCACAGCCTTCTGGAAGCAAACAGGCTGAGCAGTCATGTGGTTAGGAGGCAAAGTATTAGAAATAGTTTTTGACCAGTAGATTCATTCTTTGATATAGGAGGGAGTTTGCTTCTGTTACGGCCAAGAATCAGAGGACTGTTGGAAAGTTCTGTAGTTAAGAGAACATTTTCAACAGTTATTCTAACAGACTGCTCTAGCACTTTGCTTGAATCAGCAGTCGACAAGGAAAGTCCAAACATGTAAAAACAACACCCTATAAAAGAATGTCATATGGAAATATGTAGTTTAGTATGATCAAGTCACCTACCTTTAAATTTTGACCGAATGTTTGCCAGTTCTTTATTTATCCTCTTTATCTCCGCTTCTTTACTTTTGCCTGAAATGAAAAGAACACATATGAGCAAACAGTGCTTTGGACATCCCTCTGCCACCCTAAGCTTCTTTTCATCCAACCATGCTGCGAGCACATGCAAACATCAGGAGGAATTACTACTCTCTCTTTCAAGCATTGGAACTAGAGACAAGAGGTAACTTAAGCATCACTTTATAGGGGAATTTGAGAAGCTCTAAGGACCTCCCTGTTTCAAGAAGCTTTGCAGACTTTAGACAGTGTCACTTGCATATAACCTGAGATGCCTCTGTTACTGACTTTCACAAACACTTCAGTTTTTCTGTTCCTGAAACTGCCCAGAGAAAAGTGAATTTTACTTTCTATCTGATCACTAAGTTGACAGTGCTCTGAAGGAAAGAATCTCCTAAGTACAGTCATATAAACAAGTAGCAGTGTTATTCCTCACCTTAAGGACAAGCCAATTTACTGTTTCTCTATTGAATGGCCATTCAGTCAACAGCTTTAAAAACATTCTTAATAGATTGAAGAGGAAAAGCAGTAAACTCACAAGTAGTCCAAAGACTCAAGACCTCACACAGTTCAGATACGTGTGTAAGCTCAGACTTCCAATGTACCTCATGGAAGTAATTTGAAAACCAGAAATATTTCAAATCTACATTTTATTAGGTGACTTTGCAACCTTACGCTTCTCAGCACATCAGTATTTCACATCAACTTTTCATTCCAAGAATGGGTATTGGGATTTCTCATACCAATTGAAGTTAGATAGTCAGAGAAACAGCTGTAGTTTAAATTCTGATAATGCAAACTTGATTCCAGTAATATTTGCATTGTCCAACCCAAAGTACCTTATTACTTGTTAGTATTTTAGTTTTTGGTGACTGAGATTCTATAGAGGTCTGGGTCCATTACCTCCTACATGAGTAGAAGCATGGAAAGGTGAAACAGCCAACTCAGGCATTATAATCAGTTGCTTGTCATTTGACGGAAGCAAGTGAAGTGCACTTCAGCAGTGCAGAACTGGCCATTTAGTTCTGTTGTGAATTCAGACCTGTATCTGCTCAAGCTTTCAAAAAGTCTAAAACTCTTCTCCATTTTCCAAAAGTTTCAAGTGTTCCAAAACATCAACCTGCAGCAGAAAATGACAGCTTCCTTCCCTCTTCATCACATTTATTTGGCTACAAGGTTATGAGTAAAAGTTCCCTATCCCTGGTTCAAAATGGTCCAACTCTCTGACTAGTGGGGATCCCATAACCTGCGTTCACAACACTCTGATCACAACTACAGTCGTGACAGTACAACTACAGGATGTGACAAGGCTTGAGGTGCAGATCATGACCAGCATTCCAAAGCACCTTCAATCTCATCCCTTTCTTCAATATAAACAACTCAAAGCATGTAAATACCCCACTATATTTGCATGTCCAAACACCTGTGTTACTCCACGACTGTCAGTCCTCCCTTTACGATTCTAAAGGTGATCTGACAGCGGGCCCTATGAAAAGTAATAAAGTAACTCAAGGAAGCAAGTGCCTTGGAATATGTTAAGACCAAAGTATTTCAAGTATAAGGGAGTCACTTGCCAAGTACAAATGAGTCCAGATTTTGTAATTTCTTGATATAGACTCAAAAAAATAAACTGAAGTTACGCACTTCTGAAACCAACTCTTGTACAAGAAGCAGAGAACTGGTTTGTATTAATAAGCCTCTAGCAATGGCCACAAGAGTATAGACATGTAGCAAGAGCTGCACACTGTACAAATGGAAACAATAGGCCCAAAATAGAACTACTTCAGTTTGCCTTGTCATTTTAACAACATACCTACAGATCCCATATATTTGTTTCAAATGGAATTTTTCCATTCTACAATGGTGTTTTATAAGGGGCACTGCTCAAAAGACTGAAGTACAGGGTGCCTTGGCAGGTACTCCACAGGGCAAAAAAACAAGCCACAACTTCCCCCATACTCAACCTTGAAAAACTACTTACTTGTACCTACTCATCCACTTAAAGCTTTTAAGCACTTTCAGAGCTCAGTAATTCACAATACCTATTCTGAAACATAAATTGTAGCTGCTATGTGTATGCATCTTGATTTTCAGATAAAGCAGAAGATAATGTCCACAGTTTTAATTTGACCTAGAAATTCCAATTAACTTCTAAAATGACAAGGCTAGAGAACACAATATACGTCCCTCAGTTTATAAGATGCATCTGTTGGAATCACAAAGCTTAGCCAGTTTTACTAATATATCATGCAACACATTATGAGTTTTGTTCTAATTTAGCTTGTCAACCTAAAGCAAGCTGGTTTTAAAGCAGTAAAAACATTTATCATATAAATGAGCAGCAGATCATACAATCTAAGACCTGAAGTGTCTTCCATTATAGATTTATATCTGTCTTAACTGGATTATTTGTCCTGTGCACACAGCAGAGATACTCAAGTGTTTGCTTCTAAGGCACTTGCCAGCATTAGGAGTTCATTACTAGACTGAAGCAAGTTGTTTGCTCCTGGGTCCATACTCAGAGAACAGGGGGTCACATTAACATCTACCAAAAGGGTGCAACTGTTTATGTAAATAAACATTCAAATTTTGTAAGTTAGTTCTTTTGAAAACCTTCCCTTATTTTCAGTCATTTATCTGCTCCTGATGAAAATTTTAATTTCCTAAATCTTTTATTTTCCCTTTTACCCTGGGAAGAGCACACCTCATTAAAACATAACCACTGAGTCTGGAAATTTTCGACTTTATTTACATTAACAGGGCCGAGAATACAGACCTCAGTCTGGGACACTGGTAGCCTGACTAGGATATTTAGTTATTTAAATTTGGGAGCTAGGTCTTTGCTCTGTATTTTCAACTTATGTTTACAAGGAAAGTGAATTGCAGTATTTACTTTGAATTATTAGCAATTGTTTCTCTAATCTCAACAAGTGTAATCACTGATGTTAAAAATGGGGTGACGAAAGGGAAACAAAAATACGTATCAGCCAGCTTTTTCTATTCCAAGATGAAATCAAGGCCATCTTTTACTTTGTTTAAATCACCAAAACCTCTGGGCAAACCTTTCAAGTAGCATTACTTACCTGCTATGGTCACAGATTACCAGTTACTGCTAGAAATTGGGTTCTTTGTGTCCTAAGCAAGCAACAGAGAATTAAGCACAGCCTGACTAAAATACTTCAGGAATTTGTGAAGTCAGCACCTTTGGTAGAAATAGTCTGCAGACTCAGCAACACAAACATGAAAATCCCACCCTCACGCACACAGCTGTAGCAGCGAGATGACAGGAACACCCATATCAACATCTGAAAGTTTATTCTCTCAAATTTCAATCTTCCTTAGCATATGAACAAAAGCCTGTTTCAAATAATTCCTTCAGGCTATTCTATTTTGAAAGCATTATATGATCTCATATAGACCTTGACCAAATATCCACAGCATAGCAACTAACTCCTGATAAAAGTTTAACTCCATATATTGGAAATCACATTGAACAATTCAGTTGTCACCTGTTTACTGATTACAGTCTGTGCATACCTGAAATTGCAGTATTAGAGAACAGCACCAGCACACCGAGTGTTAAATGTCACTGAGGAGAATCAGAAAACAACGTTGAGGATAACTTGGGAGTTAAAATCAGGCTGAAGTATCTAAACCCAATTTTCCTCAACTCCAGCAGTTATATTCCATGGTAACCTTATTCAAACTGGATTTATTGCTTACATTAGAGGATGACAAAGCAAAACAAATCCTCACAGTGGCAGGTAGCTTCAATTGTACAGGAAAAAAAGAAAATAAAAGTATCATAAACTAAGGACCAATTTTTAGCTAGATGTGTTCCACTAAGTGGGGGAGGGAGGACACTGTTAAAATATGTTTGATTAACTGAGAAGTTTTCATCACATTACTCAGCCATGGTAACACTCACAGAATAATTTCTACATGCATATTTTATTTTTACCATCACTAGAAACACTTAAGTAGCCTTTAGGACAGTGAAAAAGGAAGATCGACTACTACTGATGATAGCTGATTGAGTGCTATACTGCAGGACTAGAGGCTTACATTTCAGAGCTAACAAAGGCAATTGCTCTGTCACATTTTCAGGCTGTTACACAGCTCCCACTTTCATGAAATTATTAGAGCTGTATACCAACAAAATGTTCTGTAACCATGCCACTCAACTTGGAGAGGCTTTAATAAAGGTCACATCATGTATACAGGCAGATGGGTAGGACAGTATTTAAGCCAGAGCACAAGAAGATTATGTTCCATATGAGTTCAGGCCCCATCCTTCTCACTTTCACTTATTCAGACTTTTACCATCTTAACAAGACTATGATTAAATATCCATAATAAGTTATTAAAAGAGTTGATTGCAAGTCACTGAATTATGGCTTGCTATCTTTCCAAAAAGACATATACTGTTTATAGCCTCACAGCCTGAGTATGTGAGTGCTGTTAATCTTCTCAAAGGTGAGTACCTGAGCACAGAGGTATCCAGCCACAACATAGTCCAAAGTGCTTATGAGTGATTACTTCATATTTGGCAGTTTGTCAGGCTTCAGACTCCACCATGCTGCCTACTGCCTTCATTAGGCAAGGTAAATTTAGTCTGTAGAGCAGTATTATCTTTAATTACCATCTTGTTTAACAAAGATAGAGTAGGGAACATCGTAAGTCATGCAGCTCATCAGTAATACAATTACTATTCTTGTATTTCCTAGTAATCCAGGTTACAGTCAGCGCTTCAGTACTGCACAAATAACACCTCCATACCTCCATTTGGAGCTTTAAACTAAAGAAGAATGAGAAAACAGAAGTTACAGGAAAGAGGTTCGTGGAATCCATTCATTTGAAAAGAACACCTGACACATCTTAATAATAACTTAGGGTTGCAAGATTAAGCAAGTGCTTCAAGGTTAGAATTAGTGGGCTTGTGGTTCACTTAGTGACCTGCTCCATCAGGATTAACTTGTTGCTATACTAACTGCAGACTGCTTAAGACAAGTTTGAGGCACAAAGGCCTTCTGTGTTAACTAGAACTGCTACTAGTTCTTAACTTTCATACAAACCACTTGATATATTTCTGACCAAAGATACACATTTATTTCCCAAAGGAACAGAGAAGCACTTTTTCCATGAGCAGCTACACAAATACTGAGCAGAGTAAATTTCTGCACCCAAAGTCTTGAGACACAGGCATATTGTCAACATTTAAATAAATAAATCAATTAATCAATCACTTCACAGAAGTTTAGATGTTCCCAGTACTCATCTGTCTCCAAACTGCTTATGGCCAGCAGTTAGTGTAATTGAGCCTACCCAATAATTAATTTGTTTTGAATTTATGTACAGGTGAAAACTGCTACACTGTGTTACCTCTTAGCCTTACCTGCCCTATGGCCATCTGACAATTTGTCATTCTAGATGTGCCATTAGTGGCGTGAACAACTATAAAGCATGTGGGGTAGGAGGCTCTACTAGCACAAGAAAAAGCCTGTCACAATTCTGTCATGCTTCTTGAAGGCCAGCAGTAGTGTGACTATTTGTGGCACTACCGTAAGTCTAATATTACATGAACTCTGTTCACATTCAATTATCAAACGGGCCTTGAAGAGAGGACAAGTCTACTTTTCTGTTTAGGAGAAAGCAATACAAATACTGCCAAGGTTAACAGCAGGAACTTCTCTGAACTCCTTAATGGTTAGGAACATCTACTTGGGAAGAAAACAGTTCTTACATGAAAGATAAAATTCTCAATTTTAAAGGTGAGGTTAGACATCTTCCTTGAGAGCTGCGACTCATTGTTTTCCAAACACAAGAATTTTCCTAGTTTATGTTTTCATTAGCTTCTACATTAGAAGCATCCAACCTGCTTGGCCAGTTCAGTGGGAGAGACACCACAGCCAAACTGCTACCTAGCTTCCCTTCAGCAAAATGTTGATAGTTTCAGATTCAGTTTGATTCAAGGCTATGCATCTTAAGAGATAGCTACAGACAGTTCCTAAGCACTGCTCTCATCCTGGAATACACATTCCTGCTACTACTTTGTATTGCTTCAGGTCAGTGAGGGAGTGAAACAGTCAAAAGCAAGATTGGTTTATCCAAAGGGTAAGTCATGCCAGCTCTAGTACAAGTGAGAGTGCCAGCAGAAGATATGACCAGGTTTAGGGCAAGTTAACCACATTCACGGTCTAAATACACTTTAGTTAGCATAAACAAATCAAAGCACCCACTTTCCTGCTGCCAAAACAGCCTGCAAGCATGATGCAAAGACTACACTACATTCTTGAACCCTGCTGTCAGGGAACACAGAAAGAAACTGGTTGAAAGACAGGGAAAATCAAAACAAACACTAGTGTCTCTACAGTAAAAACAGTAGGAATAAAGGAAAATGTGCATATAAAAGTAATCAGTGCCTCTATTCTTGTCTTTGTGAAAGTGCTTTTATAGTACTTTTAATACTTACTCGTATTATTAATTTGAACCACTACTTTTACCTGCCAGCAGGACAGATACTCAGGTTACAGCTCTAGAGTATAGATTAGCCATTTGCTATGCAGATCATGATCTTCATGAAGTAAAACACCAAATCCATCCTCCAGCTCTCCCTTATCTCTCACATGGTTCTTTAGCACAGCAGGGAAGAGGGCCAGAAGAAAGGCAGGCAGGTTGCACAGCAATACATTAGAGTGGTCTGTTTGCTGTATGCCTCTCCTCACATTTGTGAGAACCTGTCTGCATAAATTCCTTCATTTGGTTACACTATCTAGAGTACTACAATAGAAGTGCAAGTTCCAGCTCCACCTGAGTATGTCTGAAGGAGCATATTGGTGCTATTGTTTACAAACTCACTGCCCAATTAATCTGAAGAGACTACTATAAAATACTGTACCTTTTCAAAATGTTAGTATGCTGCACTTTTGTTCACAAATCAACCCATTCAAGGCTGCAAAACAAGAAGCTTTTTGCATAATGACATGCTAATGTCCTGTTATGAATGACAACAGGAGTGTGTGCTGTCCTTTCATGAGATCTATTTGATCAGAAGAAACAAGTGCCTGTCTGTCATATTGAAGATCATGAATGGCACAAAGACAGTTGAAGATTGTTGTGTCTTGGGACATCCTGCTGTGATTAGATATCTAAAGACAGAGATGAGTGACATACTGATCATACCTAACTCTGTAGAGTACATTTTCTAATATTCTGCACAGTAAGTGAACTACTATCTACAGAACTGACTTCTTCCTCCACTATGCTACTAGAGATCTGCCCCTGCAACAACACTTCTCAGGAAACAGCAGGGAGTCACAGGCTTTACTGTAATCCACTAATCCATTAACTCCTTGTCCTCAGAAGAGAAATAAGAGCACAAAAGCAGCTTTCAAATCCAGATGTATTAAATTGCAACAATTTAATACAAGTTTAATGATTTTAGATACTTATCATGGCTGGTTTTTTTCTAAGCAGGCAAAGTTAAGAAAAATTCGAGGTGTAACTAGGTGATAGGATATGGCTTAAGACCAGACATTACCCCAAAACAACTGAAACCTTACTGGAAGTTCAAATCCAAGTGACTTTATGACATACAGAACATCTCTCTGGCAGTTTAGTTGACAAAACAACATCAACTCCCATCAAAAGAGAAGCTTTAAGCGAGGAAGATATGCAGATAGTAAGTGCAGGGTTAGGCTTCTGCATAAAGCAGCTCTTTCTCCTTCCTTGACTGAGCAGCATCTAAGTAGTCATTCCCTTGACCAGTCTTTTCACACTGTAGAGTTACACTCCCTTTAAAAATGTAATGCAGTATTTGCATTAATTTACTACAAGTCACTGTGGACTCTCTGCTACCTTAGTTCATGTCCAAATAGAAAAACAGTTTGAGGCTTATCCAAAGATTCCAAGTTTAGCTATCACTTCTAAACTACTACTTCTAAACTCTACTTCTAAACTACTGAGGGGCCTTAAAAATCCTTTTGAGCTCATTAATTAATGCAGATATGTAATAGTTCCTGCAATAGTCCTTAATATTCCTCTTACCAGCCCTGATGGGCAGCCTTTATCCAAAGGATTTCAAATTAAGCAGATACCATATTTTCCAAGGTATCTAATGGAGAGGACGGATGTCACAGGAAAGATTCTAGCTCTTCACTACCTCTCATCCATTAATTATCTTCTGTGCCTACTCTCCCCTGAGCCAACATGTACAAATTCAACAAGCATAAAAAACCCCAACCAGCCAACAAAAAAAACCAACAAAAAATTCTATTCCCTCAGAGCTCTATGAAATGACCACAAGCAAGCCAAGACAGAGAAGCCATGGGGAGAACACTAGTTTTGTCTTAGAGATCCTCCTCAGACTAATCTCATGCTAATTGTGTTTTCCTTAAATCACTCTCCTGCAAATAGTAGCAAGTGATGCAAGACTTAGTGCTTATTATAGCTCTAAGCAGCACATTCTTAGGACTGTTTTTTCAGGCCAAAAAGCATCCATGTTAGATGAGGAGCCATAGCCTTGCAAAAGAAATGGGAGAGAGCCAAGATGCCTTGCTTTCAAATTTCTTCAAAAAGATAAGTAATCTAAGAATATATGTAAAAAAAAAAATCATTGATTGTCTAGAGAAGTAATTCAAGTCCTACTTTAAAACTATACCCAATGCAAACAAGAACCTACACCTCAGAGGAGCAATGCAGTAGCTTTAGCCTACACACTGAAAGCTGTATTACTGACATGTAATAATTACTGACAGGGAACTAAAACAACTTGTATGTGCTCAACCCGCCCTATGTAAAGTTTATTTCACTGCGTGGCTGTTCTTATAGGGAACAAGTAACTATAC
This sequence comes from Atrichornis clamosus, assembly GCA_013400975.1. Lineage (NCBI taxonomy): Eukaryota > Metazoa > Chordata > Aves > Passeriformes > Menuridae > Atrichornis > Atrichornis clamosus. The sequence continues at coordinate 46,764 of WBMZ01011919.1, forward strand.
ACATACCCATGTAGTCATTTAATCCACGTACATGCCCCTCCCACCTCTACACCTGTAAGGCACTCCATAACCTACCATCCATTCAAACGGGTGATCATCATATGATGAATTTAATGAACCATTCTTTCTCAATCCCCACTTGCTTATCTGTAACCTAATGCACTACTCCCAATTAAGTGAAGCAAAGATACATTGTGGGAGGCTCAGCCTCTGGACACCACCCCTTGTCCAGTACAATGAAGAATTAATACATTAAGAGAAGACATAGACTTTTGTTTATTATATTTGTTGGGTTTTATTTAAGGAAAAAAATATAGCCTGAGAAGAAAGAAACAGCAACTTGGAAGAGAATATATACAGAAATTTTTGGAGAACAAACTAAAGGAATCCTTCCTCCCTCTGTCCAACTTCTGGAGCAACACCGAAAAGGTAATACAGTTATCTGAAGAAGTGAGAGAAATTAAGAACTGTCTTGTCATCCAAGACTGTGACAAAAGTAGCTTTTGCCTCTCTGTAGACACAGTTCATCAACCCAAGAGTAGATGGCTTCCCACTTTTACTGTGGATCAGGGGGTTACCAGTAGTACACTAAATATTGTAATAGAAACTATTTCTACATTACTGCCTGCAAATTAAAGGAGAAAAGCAAGCTTTCCACGTTTACTTGGTGAATAGTAGATAGCACTGCTGTTGCAGCAGAATAGGTTGAGTGACAAATGACTTAAAAGTATTTCCTTGCAAGATAAGCATAAAGCTGTACTCAAAAAATGAAAACAGACTCCTGATGATGTATCTGTCAGCGAAGACAGCTGGAGAGTTTATAAAGCACCATCTTGCATAAGCCAAATCACTTCAGCAGCACTGCAGTACATACACAAGAAAAGATTTAACATACTATTTAAGAATAAATATTTCTTGCAGGAGTCCATATGCTTATAACACATGCAGATCTTGTTAGGTTTTAGTTCATGAGGCACATAATCCATGCAGTGACAAAGACTCTTCCTGACCTGAACTCCTAACTCTGGATAGCACTTCACCAAATCACAGGTTCCAGAGCTTTCCAGCTCCACTACCACCACAATCTTTTGTACAGCACAGCCACAGCTAACTATTTTCTCGGTCACGTCAACTAAGCACTAATTAACTGGGCTCCTGTAGTCAAGTACTTCAGCTTGGCTTTCAATATCTAGTTTTCTTGTCTCTTCTCTGGTGTCTATGAAAGATAAGCTAAAATCTTATTTATTGTAGTAATTTGTATATGTTATAAAACAGTACAAATGAGCAAGTCTCTAGAAAAGCCCATACATTTACTGGTAAATTGACAGACATCTGAAAGGGTTATTTTCTTTGAAAATTCACTTGATATTTGTATGAATAAAGAACATTTCAGTTTGAAAGAAGACACAAAATATGACAGCTTCACAGAGTCTAGAGCAAAGTGCTAAGAAGCCTTTTTTCTCCTTAAAATATTTTACAATTGCTGCTACAAGTAGTATGCCAACTTTTTTTAACAAAAACCAGACTTTTGAGAAATCAGTGTACTTTAAAATACTCTGCTTTAAAAATTACATGTGGCATAGAAGCATTTAAGACAGAAATCAAGAACTTTAATAGATAAGCCAAGCAACAAAAGTAAGTCTAAACAACACAGAAGTGACAAGCAACCTTTTAACTACTAAAGACAGACTGGTACTAGGAGCTGTTCCTTCACAATCAGCTGCAGCTGTAAACACTGCAAATTGCTATCAAGTAGGACTTAACTGAAGCCTGTAACAGACTGGTATAATCAGACAGGCAAGACAGGCATCACTCCCAAATCAGTAATACATCAAACCTGTAAGAGAATCCTGCATTATTTAGTGCTGCAGAGGTAGGTACAAATGTCCAAGGAATAAAACTTGATGTAAGGAGATCAAACATTTACAAAGGTAGGCAGTCAAAATTTATATAAATATCCCCTGAAGTTTAGGTTACTTTTTAAACTTGAAATCACATGCTGTGCATCCACTTGAGTACAGTCAGCACACAATAACAGCATTTTCATTTTTCAGCAATATCTATAATGTAGTATCCTTACCTGTGCAAAACCTTTCAGAAAAAATATGTTTCACCATTACTCATAATCTGGAAGGGCTACTGGCAAACTAAAAGTGCCTGGCCTTTATGGCACTATCAAAAATAGATACATGAGTCAAACAAAGTCAAAATCTGGACTGAAATTAGGAATGCCAGCAAGAACTTTGCACATCACTGCAACTGTCAGATATTTAGTCCAATTTTAAGGCTAGAACTACAGGTCAATAGAGCTGCACATGGTGTCTAGCTTCCTTCTCATCTCAGAAAAAGAACACTTTCCAGGCTTTACAAGTCAAAAGATTCTGTTCACCTAAACAGCTGATACTTTTTCTTCTTAACAACATCTAGCTCCTCAGTGAAGAAGGAAAGAAGGAGCTTTAGCCATTACCAGTGCCTGCAAAACAGTCTCTCTAGAGAGTATTTTTGTGAATCTTAGTGTACACTAGCTCATGGTTAGCTGGCAGCACTCAGAGGTCCGCTAAAGGAAAGGCTAAATGCCATTCACAGCTACTTGGAAGCTACCTAGATCATCTACTAGTGGCAACCATCAGCTATTTAGAAGATGTTGTTACTCTTCTCATTATGACGATGAGAAAGATACACAAGTACAACTTCCAAACAGCTGTCTGAACTGAGACAAAACATTTGAGACATACCACTATTTATTTAAAAAGTGAAAGTGTTAACATTTTATTTATATCACCAGTTTGTCTCTCCTCCAGATAATGAGAATATGAGAGGTTTGTTGTCCCACCTGAACAGAGGTCATTTCAGCACTGTTCCCACACTTCCTATGCACTGGCAAACTTGTGGGGAAATCAGTACAACCCTACAATCCTAAATTTTGTTACTCCACATCTCCAAACATAGGTTACAAACCTAAGAGCTTGAAAGTTTCTCTTGTATTTACTTCTACTGGATTTCACTGAAAACAAGAGTGCCCAAATGTGTTAACCAACTGCAAGACATGAGACTCTGAAGAATAGTCATACTGCTTCTAGCTAAATGAATGAAAACAATTATTTAAAAAATCATTGTAGATTGTATGGGGTAGATACAACGGCAAGGCTTAAATGCTATGACAGCAAATGGAACTATGTTACACATGTAGTTTGCACAGAACACCAGGACACTGGAAAATGCTCACTAATTAGCTAGGCCAACCAGACGCAGAACAAGAGCATTCATGTAACCTTGAACTGCTACACTACACATCTTATAAGCCGTTTCTACACATACAAGAATGAACTCTGAAGAAACTTAAGGACGTGCAACTCTCTTCTGAAAAATAAAAAACAACCCACTGAAACAGCTTCTGCTGCAAGGAAGATTATCAACCTTGAATTTTACATATAAAGCCCCTGGGTTTGGAAGTCCAAATCACCTGATTTTAAAGACACTGCATTTAAATGGGCTCATTTTACTAGTATAATTATTCCCCAGCTTTTTTGGTATTAAAAATCATCAACATGAAGGTTTCCAAGGCAGTGTGGTTAAATAATACCAATACAAGCCTAGTTAGAACAACATAATTTGCACTAAAAATTTGTCCAAATCCATTTTATATCTTTAGAGAGAAGACCTTACTGTCATTGCTCCATTGCTTTTAAAATAGCCTCAAGGGATCTACAGAGACACACAGGTGGACAAAATAGAGCTGTTTCATCACACCAACCACAGCGACCTTAGCCCTTCCCCAGGCAGTTCCTGCCACATCATACACTTAGATCTCTAACTCCGATTAATATTAAACTATTGCATGCAACTCTCGGACAAAAAGGAAGGCTGAGCACTGAGGTGCACCCCCAGACATACACCTTCCCCCCACAATAAGCACCAGCAGATTTGTTCTCCTCCTCTCCCACTGCACACTCACAGACACGCTCCCCCCACTTTCCTCAGGAGGGCACTTACTCGCACCCCTTTCCATCCCATTTTTAATTACACTGATCCCAAGCGCCAATTTCCGTCAAAGCAGAATCTTAAAGCCAGTTTAAGCCAAGCCTAGGCGTACGCACTGAGGACCCTGCTCTCAGGCGCCTACAGCGGCCTGTTCTCCATCAGTGACGTGATGAACCGAGAGCCGCTCGGGGATTTGGAAGGAGCCCAGGGACGCCTCTCCCTGCCCCGCCACACACCCACCCGCGCCCCGGCACCGCTCCGGCGCATCGCAAACAACGGCGGCACCGATCCCCGGCACCCCCCTCCGCCGGGCCGCCACCGCGACACCCAAGGGCGGAGGAGGGTGACAGGGGCGGTGACGGGGGAGAGAAAGCCCCCAACCCACCTACCCAAAGCGCACAAACACACGGGCAAATGCCTTATGCTGCCCCCCCTCCCGGCCGCGCCGCCCCCCCCGAGCGCGTCGCCATTTCGTGAGGCAGGAGCGCTCCGAGCTGCCCGCTGCGGGAATCAGGGGCAAGAGGGGAGCACTGGGGAGAGTACTGAGGGTGAAGCCCCGGCCCCACAGGGCAACAGCCCATGGCGACGGCCGGCGCGGCCCAGCCCAGGCCCCGGCCCCGGCGCCACTCACAGTTGCGGATATCGGAGATGAAGACCGCCAGGCCTCGCATGCCATCGCCCTTCGACACCGCAGGCATCGTGGCGCACGATCACGACCGCCCTAGGACGCGACACGCCAAACCCCCGCAGCCGCCGCCCGCTCTCCCCGCGGGCTCCTCAGGCCGCTCTGCCGCCGCCGCCTCCGCAGCGCGCAGGCGCCGCCGGGGCTCCCGCGCCCCCG